>JXCR01135880.1:2865-16510 GCA_002079205.1 Phalaenopsis hybrid cultivar | reverse complement strand
TATATATATATATATATATATATATATATATATATATATATATATATATATATATATATATATATATATATATATATATATATCTATATATATATTGTTACAAAAATTAAAATATGCTTATAAAGGAAAATAGAAAATACAAGTGTGAGGTGTGTCTACCAGATCCTATATCATATCTTGATGATTCCAAATTTTGAGGATGAATCCATTAAATAAATCATAATAAGTTCATATGTCCTTCAAGATTTCTAAGGGATTATGAAGAAGTCTCGGGTAATACCTTAGACATTTCATAGTCCCTAGAATTATCTTGAGTTCGTTTTGGCCTTATTATGTTTACTATATAATTCATCCAATTAATATCTTTATGCTCAGTGAACTATGATGTTTTGATTTTCTCTTAAATGGGGTAATTATCACTTGATATCTCACTTATGAATTATATAGGTAAAGGCCCTTGGGGCAACTTGACTTAATTATGGAATTTAGCAACTTTGGCTCTGAAGAATGTGCTTGTAGTGTTTAAGTTAATTATAAATTATTTTCTAAACCTCATTAGATAAAATTTGGATTGAGCTTAATTCACTACTAAGCCCTTAAGATTTAATGGGTAGATTTCTAAATTTTAAGGAAATGGATTTTTCTTTATTTATATTCTTAATCCTTATCATGAATTATAAATCATTTCAAAACCATTAGTTGAGGCTTAAAATTAGTGAGTTATGATCTTCCAAAATCAAACCTCTCACCTTAATATCTCCTTATTAAATACTCTTCCAAATTTCATGGATTTTGAAAAATTACAAATTTATCCTTTATAAAACCAAAGTATGATTGGTTACTACCATTTATCCCTTCCATATTTCACTCATCAAAATATATCAATTAAGATTATTTATCGCTCATTTAGCCCTTTAGTTAAGGCTAAATATTAATTAAGTCTTAAATTCCAAAATTATCATTTTGCCCTTAAGGTCTTAATACCCTATAATTCATTAAATTAGACTCAAATGAATTGAAAATTTTATTTTAACTCACTTATTGGTTAATTAAAACATCAGAGGAGAAAATGTGATTTTTCTGAATTTATTTAATTTTATAATTATTTTTAATGTAAAAATAGGGATTTTCAATGAAAATTTAATAACTCAATCAAAATAAGACCCCCGTTCTTAAGAAAAATATTAGAGGTTCACCTAGGTTAAATAACCACTTGGACTAATTTTTCATGATTTTTAGAGGTTTAATTTAATAATTAAAATTATTTGTTTTTTTATTAATTAAATATATAATAATATTGAAATGGAAAATTAATTTTTATATTTTTATTAAATCTCTCTAAGTCCAAGGAACCTATTGAAATAAATTTCATATTTTTATGGCTTATATTTTAATTATTGGAATTATTTTAGTGAAAAATTAGAGAAAATTCATCTTTTTAAGCTTTTAAAATTAATATCTTGACTTAAAAAATTAGGAAAATTATTTTAATTAATCCCAAGTGCTTAAGAAATGAAATGTTACATTTTATGTGTTTTTAAAATTTTGCAATTTTTATGAATATTAATTAATTTTTAATCGTTTAAATGCTAAAAAATGACTCAAAAATGAAGTGTTTATTTTAATTTTAANTTAAGCTTTTAAAATTAATATCTTGACTTAAAAAATTAGGAAAATTATTTTAATTAATCCCAAGTGCTTAAGGAATGAAATGTTACATTTTATGTGTTTTTAAAATTTTGCAATTTTTATGAATATTAATTAACTTTTAATCGTTTAAATGCTAAAAAATGACTCAAAAATGAAGTGTTTATTTTAATTTTAATTTTTTTTTAAAGTTCCTCTGGTCATAAGGAGCTCCCAAAACTAATTTGGTAATTTTTTTAGTTGTATTTTAATTATTATAATTATTTTAATGCAAAAAAATTGTGATTTCACTTAATTAATTCATTTGAGTGGTCAAATTAACTCCAGTTGACTTAAATTTTTTATGGGAAGCTCCTCTAATATTAAATTATACTGTAGAATAATTTTCATATCATTTACATTTATAATTACTTTAAATTAATTTTCTTTTCATTTTAAGGGTAGTGACAATTACGGTTATTTTTAATGAGTTAAATTAAATTTATATTTTTCTAGGATCTACTAACCACAGTGATCCTGCCAAAATAAGTTTTGTATTTTTCTGATTAATATTTTAATTATTATAATTTTTATACCAAAACAGCGACCATTAACTTGAAATTAGATATCTCTAGTTAGAGATGCCCCCTGACCTTAGAAAAATCAAAGGAGATGACTAACGATAGAGACATCAAAAGCCCCATGGTCCCATGCCATGGTGAAATGTCTATGCAAATGGAGAATCAAAATTAAAAAAATATATATTTTTTAATTAATCAAAAAATAAAATATGCATCAAATGAACATGAAAATATTTCTGCATTGTTCTCCTCTCTTCACTGAGTACCAGAGTAGTTTTATTTTATTTTTATGATTTTCTTCACAAAATTATGGATTTTTGAAGTTATAACTATTTAAATAAATAAAAAAATGCGCCTAATTTCCTACTTATTCTACTCAGCCTTGTACGCGTCAAAGAGACACGTGTCACCGCAGGATTGGGCGTCGCCGTCTGCATCAGCTTCTCGATGAGATAAGCCCATTTGGCCCGATCAGGACAGTCCAAGCGATACACGCTCAATCAGACAACGTGTGGTCATCGTCCTCAATGAATTAAGCCCGCAAACCGTCCATTTTAAAATGTTAATATCTCAATGGATCCTTAACCAAATCAACGGTGGTTTGTTCCTATAGGCTCGTGTTGACTAGGAGAACATATCCATACGTTTAATCAACCCTTAAATCAACTCTATGCTCATGAAGAGTGAAATGAAGTTTGGTTTAGAATTAAATTTAAATACTTTGATCCAAGAGGGGAAGCCTCGATTGGATGCTTGTGGAAGCTTCGTGGGGGTCCAAAGAGCCTAATAAATGGAGCCTCGAGCTGTAGTGAATTACCTATATATGAAATTGACCAAGACCGATTCANGAAGCTTCGTGGGGGTCCAAAGAGCCTAATAAATGGAGCCTCGAGCTGTAGTGAATTACCTATATATGAAATCGACCAAGACCGATTCAGGGGTTCGATCAAAGTCCACCTTAGGTTGCTCTGGTGATGGGGCTTCTATGGGGGATCTTCCTCTCTCACTGTGGGGATGGTGTGGGTGCAATTAATTTGAATTTGATGGAGGTTTGGGAGGTGTCCTGTTTCGACCTTGAACTTGAGCTCCAAAATTGACTCGAGCAGTGGCTTTGAGTGGCTAAGGGTGGTTGGGTTAAGCTCAAGAGGTCTCAAGGAAGCTCTAGAAACAATTTGGCAAAGTCTCCCCATGGAAATTCAAGCTCTCTTGGTTTGACCATGGAGTGGAGTCTAAATAGATGGGGAAGGAGAGGCCACCAGGGGTAACTGATTGGTGTTTTAGGTTGCTTATGTGCGTGTCAGTAAGGTGCATAAATCTAATTGGGATNTTGGCAAAGTCTCCCCATGGAAATTCAAGCTCTCTTGGTTTGACCATGGAGTGGAGTCTAAATAGATGGGGAGGGAGAGGCCACCAGGGGTAACTGATTGGTGCTTTAGGTTGCTTATGTGCGTGTCAGTAAGGTGCATAAATCTAATTGGGACGAGACAACTTAGATGGGCTTAATTTTGAGTTTTGGCTTAGGTGACATTTTTTATTTTGGGTTTTTCGACAGCCTAGGTGGTCGTCCGACTAGGGAGGAGTCACCATCTGACTCAGGGAGGTCAGGACTTGGTCTTGGTGAAGTCAATTGAGGTTGGTCATGTGTAAAGACATGAGATTGAAATAGTATGGGGAAAGGGTCATTTTGGGTCAAATTGGGTCAAAGCATGGTTTGGGTTGGGTTCAACCACTAAGGTTGGTCTTGGGCTGAACAGGATCAGATGGTCAGCTAAAGTGGTGTGGAGNAATTTTTGAAATTTTTAGTTCATAAGGGACATTTTGGTAGTTTTGGCAATTTTTTGGGATATTTTGAAAATTTAATGATTTATAGAAAGATTTGGGTATTTTTGGTAATTTTGGGATTTTTGACAAAAATTAGGGTTGTTGGTGTATTTTGGTAATTTGATGATTTTAGGCCAAAATGGGTCAATAAGCCATGAAACCATACCAAACCAATAGGAGCCATATGAGGATTTATTTTGGAGTCTCAATATGCTGGTTCTAACCCTCTTAGTCAAAGATTAGGGGTTTAGGTTTATCCATATGAGCTCTCCAAAAGGAGTCTGGAGACCAACCTAAGGGGTCTTAGGATTTAGGGTAAGTGAGAGAGTGTAGTGTGTGCAAGATATACCCACCAAAACTAGATCACCCAGGTTTAGTCATAAGGTCTGACCATCCTATGGGGAACTCCCCTTGAGCTCCTCCATATTGACCCCACCTACTAAGTCCTAGAGGTTAGGACCAACATGTGGAACTTCAAGTTGAGAAAATAAGGGTTTAGAATTTTTAAAGGAGATTGTTCCTTTTCTAGTCCTCTAGGAATTGTCAATAGGAAAGTCCTACGACTAGACCCTAAGCTATTAAAAAGAAAAAACTAGACCTCAATCAAAAATGAGGTCAACAGGATGTCATGGATCCTGAGGAGACCTTGGTGACTTTCGAAGCTATCTTATGGTTTGACTTTAATTTTAGAGAGAAGACTTATTCAAATGTTACAACATGTCAACTTTATTAATTAGGGCTTACATTTATGCGAGATGGTCGCACAAATAACCTAGAAGATATGAGGATTTAGGTCGTGACGAATGATAACATCGAAATCATATAACGATTTAGTGCTTATATTGCACTTGTATAAAAGCCTAAAGATGAGTTAAGGATTTATGTATAATGAGGCGGACAATCTCGAAATCCTATGGCTTATTGTTTAATTCTAAGAAAATTTGTGTTGTTGTAGATCCTCATACTGTAGTAGATTGATGCCCATAGAGTTAGCTCAAAGCTTCTCGACGAAGTAGCAATCGTAAAATCTAAGGTCTGAAAGGTTTAAATGATAAGTTTAAATTCAATCATAAGGGGATTAAAGTTTATTAGAGCGACATCAGTTAGGATCTNTTGTAGATCCTCATACTGTAGTAGATTGATGCCCATAGAGTTAGCTCAAAGCTTCTCGACGAAGTAGCAATCCTAAAGTCTAAGGTCCGAAAGGTTTAAATGATAAGTTTAAATTCAATCATAGGGGGATTAAAGTTGATTAGAGCGACATCAGTTAGGATCTCATGGTTCCCTCATTCTGGTATCACTATTTTCTTTTGAATATACTTAGCTTAACCAAGTTGTTACACTTATTTAAATCGGGGAGATCTCGTTAGTAACCGTGGGTTACCTCCTCTGAGGGACTCCCGTAAATTCAAAAGAATCTTTTAAGTTATGTGACATTTCAAAGGATTTATGGTTACCTTTGAAACAATTTGTTTTGGATTTTTGAAAATGTTGATTAATTTTTTTAAATGGTTTTGATATTTGGAAGTAAGGTGCACAACCAAGCAGTTATAATATTTTGCAGCAAAAGTAGATTGCAGAAAGTAAAATGATAGAAATTAAATAACACTGTAAAAATGTACCTGTCATCTTCTCGGCGTTCCTGTTGAAATATTAGCTCTTGCAACATGTATATAATTTTACAGGAAATTTAAATAAATTGCAAGAGTAGATGAAGGTATAGTTACCAAAACTTCAAGCCATGATTCGGTGAGTCCCAAAAGTTCTTAGTAGATGATTTCCTAGAACAAAATATAGCGAGTTCAAATTTTCCTTCAAAATATCCAATAGATCCAAAATGTTTGGGGAATGACCTTGAACAACTTTCAAAATCCCTTGAAATGTTCAAGTTCATTTTGAACTTATTATGTTGTTCTATTAATCATCCCAATGTTGAATTGAAATTACCCCATTACTCAGTGAACCTTGACATTTTAATTGTCTCAAAAATGAGAGAAACTAGATAATCACTTAGTATTTCATTTGATAATTATATGAATGGGAACGCCAAAGGGGAAGTTCAAAATCAATAGGGATTTTAATACCCATTGTTAAACTAGGGCTTAAAGNTCAGTGAACCTTGACATTTTAATTGTCTCAAAAATGAGAGAAACTAGATAATCACTTAGTATTTCATTTGATTATTATATGAATGGGAACGCCAAAGGGGAAGTTCAAAATCAATAGGGATTTTAATACCCATAGTTAAACTAGGGCTTAAAATGTTTGAAATATTTATCAATTAATTAAATCCATATTTTCTAATCCCAATTAAGACAATTCTTACATATCAAACCTAGTTCACTTTTAGTCCCTCTTAATTTCAATTTTCAAATTAAATTTAAGATAATTAAATATTGAAATGAGATTTCAATTCTCATTAATATCAGACTTAGTATCTAATCACCAATTGGTGGGTCTTAAATGAGTGAGTTACTATCTTCATAGCTTAAGCCCAATACTTTAGGATCATCCTATTGGATTGACTTCCAAGTTATGATGATCAACAAAATTACAATTTCACTCTTAACATGAAAAGATACCAAATAGATTTCTACCTTTTAACCCATTATGTTTCAATCATCCAAAAAATTTTTTATGATCAATATTACTCATTTACCCTTTGACTAATCCTAAAATTTAATTAAGGTAATCAAATTTCATAATTACTATTTTACCCCTGAGGCTCCCACTTCATAACTTATCAAATAAACTCAAGTGACTTTAAAATTTTCATGAAAACTCAATCATGAGTTAATTAAAATATTAGAGAAGAAAATGTGGTCTTTTGAATTTTTATTTAATTTATATTATTATTTTAATTCAAAATTAGGGCTTTTTAATAATAGTTTGTTTAGTTACTTGAAAGAAGATTTTTTTTGCTATGGATAAATTATTATAGGTCCAACTAGGTCAGAGGAACACTTAGATAAAACTCCATGATTTTTCAAATTATATTTTAATTATTATAATCATTTTAATGAAAAATTAGGGAAAACACATTTTTAGCTTCTTTTATATNTGAAAGAAGATTTTTTTTGCTATGGATAAATTATTATAGGTCCAACTAGGTCAGAGGAACACTTAGATAAAATTCCATGATTTTTCAAATTATATTTTAATTATTATAATCATTTTAATGGAAAATTAAGGAAAACACATTTTTAGCTTTTTTTAATAAAAAAAGTTAAATTCAACTTAGAAAAATTAAGAAAAATATTTTAAAGTGTCCCAAATGATCAGGAGATAATTGGGGGCATTTTGAACCGTTTTTTGTAATTTTGAAAATTTTAATTAATTTATCATTATTTGTAATTTAAAATATAGCTTAAAAATAAAGTATTTTCTAAAAAAAAAAGNATTAAGAAAAATATTTTAAAGTGTCCCAAATGATCAGGAGATAATTGGGGGCATTTTGAACCGTTTTTTGTATTTTTGAAAATTTTAATTAATTTATCATTATTTGTAATTTAAAATATAGCTTAAAAATAAAGTGTTTTCTCAAAAAAAAAATCCTAAGTTCCCCTGATCACAAGGAACTTAGAAAACTACTTTTCATAATTTTTCTAAGTATATTTAATTTAATATAATTATTTTTTGCAGAAATACATTTTTTCTTAGAAAATCAACTTTAGTAGTGAAACTTACTAAAAATAAATTTCAAATTTTTACACTGAGTCAACATATTTTTTTACACAATGTGGAATTGATTTTATTAATTTCTGAATAATATTTAATTTAAATAAAATAAAACAAGACAAAAATATTTAATTAACTATAAAAATGTACAAAATTATACAAATCATCATGATATTTTTCCCAAGCTCCTCTGACCACATAAAATCTACTAAAATTTATCTCATAATTTTCTAAGTGATATTTTAACTTATATATTTATTTTAAGCCAAAATAGGCATCCAAACTTGAAAATCAGAGTTACATGCACAGAGATGCTCTCTAACCTTGTAAAAATTTGNACTAAAATTTATCTCATAATTTTCTAAGTGATATTTTAACTTATATATTTATTTTAAGCCAAAATAGGCATCTAAACTTGAAAATCAGAGTTACATGCACAGAGATGCTCTCTAACCTTGTAAAAATTTAAGAACATCCCTTCTATCACGAGAAACAAACTCTCAAAGTTTCAAGTCATGATGGACAATATTTAATCAAAATAAATTAAAATAGCTCAGAGACGATTTAATTAATTAAAAATCAGAGACTGATGAAATAATTTTAATTTTTAGTCCACATTATTCTCCTCTATTCACTGAGTAAGAGGGTGTTTTTATTTTTTTTTTATGATTTTTCTATGCAAAGTATTGAATTTTTGAAGTTATAGCATTTAAATAAATCCATAAAAGCCTGATTTTTCTACATATCTAGCTCATCCTACGACGACTTTGAAAGGCCATGTGGTGCTCCACTATTCGACGCCACCTTTTGACTCAGCTGTCATGCGTCCCACTGTGCCGCTCCATGCGTTTGTTNTTTTCTATGCAAAGTATTGAATTTTTGAAGTTATAGCATTTAAATAAATCCATAAAAGCCTGATTTTTCTACTTATCTAGCTCATCCTACGACGACTTTGAAAGGCCATGTGGTGCTCCACTATTCGACTCCACCTTTTGACTCAGCTGTCATGCGTCCCACTGTGCCGCTCCATGCGTTTGTCCGACTCAATCCAGAGTGTATATTTGATACACAGGCGATTTGTCGGCTCCTGGTCTTCATGCCCAACTTACCTAACCTTAAGATCTTGAGCTAGAATCAACCAAATCATTTCAACTTTTTTCCTACACTTTCATCTACTCAAGACAAACCTATTTATACGGTTGATCGAGCATGAAATACAACATATACACATGGAAAATCAAATTAAGCTAATATTGAGGGGCGAGTTCAATACCTTTGTCTGAGAGGCGTGGCCTCAATCAGATGGTTGGTGATGCTTTAGAGGAGTCCAACGAGCCTTCAAATGAGTTGATGGGCTGTGGTGAATTGTCTAGGTATGATTTTGATCAAGTTAGTTTTCAGGTATTGGTCTAGGGCTTTGCTAAAGGATCTCTGTGATGGGGCTTTTGTGGGGGTTTAACTTCTCTCAATCTAGAGATGGTGTGGGCCCAATTAATTGAAATTTGGTGTACTATTGAGGTATGGGGAATTATGTTCTAGTTTTGATAAGGAATTGGTTTGAGAAATTGGCTCAGGACAGTTGGTTTGGGTGGCTGAAAAGAGTGGGCTTGCACTCAGGGAGGTTTGAAGAAGATCTGGTGAGATTTTGACAGAGTTTTCTTTAGGTTTCAAGCACTCTTCCTTTAGTCCATGAACATCTGAATTTATAGCCATGGCCATTGGGCTAAGCGCAGAGGTGGTCGGTGGGTGCAATGGAAAGTTGAGGTGGATGACTAAGTGGTGCAAGTGACCAATCAAGACTTGACACATTTGCTCGGTTCAATTGGGTTTAATTTAAGGCATGGTGGCTCTTGATTTTGGCTCTTCCAGCGACTAGGGTGGCTAGCCAGGGCAGAGGAGGTGCTCAAGTGGTCAGGTGAGCCAGAGAGCAGTCCATCAAAGTAATTAATTAGGTTAGTGACGGGTTTTGGCAAAAATCTCATTGTCGTAGGCATTTTAGAAAAGAGATCCCTCAATTTAGGGGACCATGGTCCATGGCTCATGTAGGTTGGGCTAAGTGGATCTAGGTTGGTCCCTAGGTTCCACTTGGTGGCTGTAGTGGTCTTGGGTTGACCAACTTGGCTAGATTTAGTTAACATTTGGATCATGGTTCAATTTTGGGTCATTTGGGCTCAAGTTGAGCTAGGTTGGGCTTAATCTTGGATTGGGTCCAATTGATTGAGCAACTTAGTGTAGATGATTGTCATGAAGATTTTCGAAAAGGTTTGGAGTGGTTTTCAATTGATTTGGGGAGTCAATTTGGTGGTATTTGGACATTTGGTCAATTTTGGGGATGTTGGGTTAAATGTGGGTTTGAGTTGGGATAGAGTTTAGCTATGGCCCAATTGATGGTTCAATTTTATTTAAGTGATTGTCATGAAGTGTTTTAGATAGAAATTGAGTGGAATTTTTGGGTTTATGTCATTCAGTTTGGTGACATTTGGGGACATGGTTAATTTGGGGCAAAATTGGGGGTTTTGGTCCAAGTTAAATTTAAGTGGAATTCAGTTTTGAACAAGGCCAATTGAAGGTTCAATTTAATGTATGGAAGTTATGTAAAGAGTTTAAGATTCAAAATTGGGGTAATTAGATAGGTTTGGGGGTTCAATTTAGTGAAATTTTGGCTTAGGGCCAAATTGGGGATTTTGGGATTGAGATTGGAATTGGGTTTGAAATTGGGTTCAATTGGGCTTGGATTTGGTTTCAATCAATTTTAGGCGTGATGAATTTGAGTTTAAAATTGAAATTGGAGAAGATTGTGATCAAATTGGTGGACATTTGGGGTGAATTTGGGTAATTGGGCCTTTAAGGGCAAATTGGGGTTTTTTTTGTCAAAACAGTATATTGGAAATGATATTGAAGGTTTTGGGGCAGTTTGGGTCACCAGGGGNTGGAGAAGATTGTGATCAAATTGGTGGACATTTGGGGTGAATTTGGGTAATTGGGCCTTTAAGGGCAAATTGTGGTTTTTTTGTCAAAACAATATATTTGAAATGATATTGAAGGTTTTGGGGCAATTTGGGTCACCAGGGATTTTTTTTTCTAATTTTGGCAAAATTAGGGGTATTTTGGTAATTTTAAAAATTTTGGGGTGTTTTGGGCAACTTGGGTGGTTTTAAATGATTCGAAATAATTTTTGTATAAAATTGAGTATTTTGGGTAATTTTGGGGTTTTGCTTAATTTTTGGGTTTTAATAGTAGTTTGGTAATTTGGGTAGATTTTGGGGGCAAAAGGCTAAATTTGGTATTTTAGTTCGATTGGGGTCGCCAACCACACAACCACCCCACTTGAGCCATGGACCAATAAAATCCCCTACTTTGGGTCGTCCATGTACTGGTCTTATCTAAACCTTAGCCTAAGACTAGTGGCCTAGGAGACCATCTACATGAGTCTTCCAAAAGGTTAAGGGGTCAAAGTTAAACATGTTTAAGGTTGTNGTGGCCTAGGAGACCATCTACATGAGTCTTCCAAAAGGTTAAGGGGTCAAAGTTAAACATGTTTAAGGTTGTGAGTGNGCTATGGAGTGGGAGCCGGTATCCTCCTAGCCTAGCTATGGATTTAAGGGACTAAACCTAGGATTATCTAATGATTTTCTATGCACTGTATCAGGGTAAAGAATTACAATTGCTTCTATTTGACACAATACATATTCTAAACATTTATCTTNCCCTTAGCCTTTAGTTAATATGGCTAAGACCAACATATGAGACTAAAGAATGAGTTCTCATTTGGCGTCTTATGATCCCAAGATGATCATCTGAATTTTGATTATGTGTATAGNCTTTAGTTAATATGGCTAAGACCAACATATGAGACTAAAGAATGAGTTCTCATTTGGCGTCTTATGATCCCATGATGACTAGTCATGATAAGTATGATCATCTGAATTTTGATTATGTGTATAGTTTTTTTTTTTGCTTTATAATTTTGAATTTAGTGTTGTGGGTTAATTTCAATGTTGATTCAGAATTAGTTTGCTTAATAGGTGTGAATGTGTGATTTGTGAAATGTGTTTGTAAAAAAGTGTATTTATATATATAAAAGTTAGTTTGTTGTTGTTTGAAAAAATAATTGTTTGTGAATGTTTATTTGTGCNATATATATAAAAGTTAGTTTGTTGTTGTTTGAAAAAATAATTGTTTGTGAATGTTTATTTGTGCATTATTGTAAGATAAAAATTTGTGTTTAAAAATACTAAAAAAACTTTAGAGTAAATTAAAAGGAAATTGAAAATTTGAAAAAAAGTGAAAATAGTGAATTTCGGACCTTCAGCGCCGACNAAAAATTTGTGTTTAAAAATACTAAAAAAACTTTGGAGTAAATTAAAAGGAAATTGAAAATTTGAAAAAAATTGAAAATAGTGAATTTCGGACCTTCAGCGCCGATGGCGCCTTCGACCTGAGAGTAGCAATAACCCCTTTAATTCACGATTTTCACCGCAAAACCTCCATTTTTACCCCTAAAGTCATCTTCAACCTTCGGTTTCACACATAGGGCTTGATTTTGGATGGATTTGAGGCAATTTAGAGGCAATTTAGAGGCAAAGGAACTTCGGATTTCATTTTCTCTAGGTAAGAGCTACACTTTAAACTAAAAAAATTTTTTTCACCAAAGATTTTTCTCATATTGCTTAGATCAGAAAGTTTTGGGTTTTTTTTTAAAGATTTTGAGAAAATGCTTTGGTGAAAAACTTTTACTTAGTGGATTTAGGTTTAAAGTGCTTTACATTTTGATTTTCAAACTTTTGGAATTTATTCAAATTTTTATCAATTTTTTCTGGATTTATTATGGCACCTAGATCAAGCAAAAGAAAAATTGAAAATGATGAGCAACGANCTTAGTGGATTTAGGTTTAAAGTGCTTTACATTTTGATTTTCAAACTTTTGGAATTTATTCAAATTTTTATCCATTTTTTCTTGATTTATTATGGCACCTAGATCAAGCAAAAGAAAAATTGAAAATGATGAGCAACGGTTTGTTAGCTTTAAAGCTAGTGCTCAATTTCATAATCTTCGAGAAAATAAGAAAGTGATTCCAGATCGGGGTTTCAAAAATCTGAGAGGAGAAGTTGAACGATTGATTATCGCTCGACAGTGGGAAAATTTCTGCTATTTTACTGTTGATGTGATAGCTGGGATATTTATGGAATTTTATGTCAACTTTCATGAGGCTTCTGATGATTTTGTTTTTATTTGTGGAAAAAGGGTGAAGTTTACTCCAAGAAAAATAAATAAGTTTTATCAGTTAGAAGATGTTTATAGATGCCAATATCATTCATTCTCTGCTACAAATAAGGCCTTAGATGAGGTTATTTTTTTTCTGACTGGTGAGAAAGGGGCTTGGAAAGTAAAGAATGGAGTTAAAGTAGTAGGATCTAAGGCCTGACATTATTTTATTTCTGGGAGGATGATTCCAACAAACTATCAAAGTGAAGTATAGAGCCATCCTAAACTACTGTATTTAGCAAGTGATGGATATAAATGTAGGCTCTATCATTTTTATGAACACTCGATCTATTGCTTTGGGAGAGACCACTGATGGATTGGCACACCCTGCTCTTATTTATACACTTTGTGAGTATGCAGGAGTTGATTTCAGATCCGATGAGGAGAGGATTGAGCCTTAANAGTGAAGTATAGAGCCATCCTAAACTACTGTATTTAGCAAGTGATGGATATAAATGTAGGCTCTATCATTTTATGAACACTCGATCTATTGCTTTGGGAGAGACCACTGATGGATTGGCACACCCTGCTCTTATTTATACACTTTGTGAGTATGTAGGAGTTGATTTCAGATCCGATGAGGAGAGGATTGAGCCTTAGAGACCGATTGGGCCTACAAACATTAAGACTTATGAGCCCCATGTTGAATGTTGATTGAAGATCTGGAAGTAAT
>JXCR01135873.1:36322-55152 GCA_002079205.1 Phalaenopsis hybrid cultivar | reverse complement strand
AGATCAAAAAAGTAAATGAAGATCATAGTTCAAATCATAAAAAATTTTTGAAATTTAAAACCGTATAAACCGTATAAAACAAAATCAATTCTTCACAAAATCATATCTCATATTAGGGAGAATGATAAAGAAGACTACTATGAATTCAAGAGAAGGAAACGATAGAACACATATTACATATTTAAAAATAAGTTTACAACACAAAGAAATAAAAGATAAAACTTATCTCATAATCCTTCCCAAAAAAATCCATAGAAGTTCTCTTTAAGTACTTTCCCTCTTTACAGGCACTCTCAATTCTCTCTTGAAAAAGTAATTTAGAAAAAATCTCTCACTTTCCTTTTCCTCTTTCAACCCTTGATGAAAATCTCTAAGTCCTTCACACTCTCTATTAGTCACCTCTATCTGTTCTCCACCTAAATCTCTACCTCATTCCACCACCTTCAACCCTAAAATCCCCTCTCTTTTGTTAGTGGTTATCTCCTTTAAAAAAGAATTCAAATTTTTCCAAATTTCTCTCCAAAATTTACAACTTTTGAATCCCAAAAGACATGTCCATTCTTTTAAGAGACATATCCCTTCATTAAAGAGCCTTCCAAAGTATCTAGATGCATTGAATCACTCTATGGGGAGTTTAAAGAATTTTGAGCCTTCAAAATTTGTTCAAAATTTGCCCTAAATTGCCTTAATTCATCAAGTGCGATCTCTGGCGCCATAGGTATTGATTCTGGAACTTTAGGTGTCATGTTACTTAAGTACGTGCTATTCTAGGTTTTGGCACTTCAAGTGCCAATTTTGGCACTTTAGGCGCTGCCTCTCTGTATAATGGTGCTTCAGACGCCAATTTTGGCACTTTAGGTGCCAAGTCTTATGCTTCAGGCTCCAATTCTGCGGCTTCAGACCCTAAGTCCGGTGCTTCAGGCACCAACTCTCTGTAAAGTGGTGCTTCAGGTGCCAGTTTTGGCGCCTTAGGCGCCATAATCACAAAATTTGTTATTTTGGCTCTAAATTTTCTCTTTTTTGCTACTTTTGCCCTAAATGCCTAAAATTGATTTACCTGCAACTGAAATATGAAAACACCCTTCTTTAAAATGCAATATCATAAAAAATAAACATAAACATGTATACTAAAAGTAGCACATTATTTTGGTGTATCAGTTTTGATCTATAATGTTGGAATAAGTTGAGATGATTTAATCCTTGTACTTCATTTACTTCATGATTTAGAAAATTTATATGTTAATATTTATTGTGAGAACTTGTAAGATCTATGATGGTATTATATCAATCAATTAATTGTAGAATCCAATGAGATTTTATGGATGAGAATGTAATTCATATGGTTGAGTGCAGATGAATAGGGAAATAAAGTTTGAAGGGTGTAGAATTAGAGGGCTTTAGAGTGACAGAATAAAGCCTCAATTCAGTCTATTATTTTAGGTTTTGAAATGCGATGTTATCCCAAGGTGGATGGAGAAGAGGGAACTCTAGAGTGAGAGGTAGTATCATCCTTACATAGCCCTTCTTTAAGACTATTAATTAATAATATTGCTCCTATTTGGCATAACATAATTTAAATACTTCAATAATAGAATTTCTTTACTTGAAAAAAATGTTTTAATTGTATTTCTTTAATCATAAAAAATCTAGGTAAATTTAATTAGTTGTTTACTTTATTTTCAATTTTAAAAAAATACCAAAAAGAATCATTTTTCATTCCTACCATAATATTCATAGTTTGAGTAAGACTTTTTTTATAGTAAGATTTGTTGTCTAATTTCTTCTTAAAAGTTTGTAGTTCTCCCTATTAGTTCGATATTTTGAGGTTTACTCAAAAAGTCCTATATTACTTGATAATGATATGTATACTTACGTAGTATCCCAATATTTAAATATAACAGTTGCACTCTTACATACTTCAGAATCAATTTTTTGACACCATTCTAAAAAAGAAATATAAAATAAAGAGAATTGAGAACTAATCATACAAACATCATAATATTATTGTACCAGAAATTAGGATCATTTGTCAAGTTCCTGCCCTCCTAGAATAACTAGAAAAGATAATTCCTCTAAGTATTTTTCACCTTGTGATATGGAATATCCATGGAATTTCAAATTCCTCCTCTCTTGATAGATTAAAATACATAATTACGATCCATAAATATAGTTTTTTGCTATTTTGGAGTCACTCGTTACCTCAAACAAAAATTAGATCCTGAATTTATTTGAGAAGTTTAATTTTGCCTCTAATGTTAATAATAAGATTTGGTTATTTTGGAGGAAGGTGATTTCTTTATTGCTGGTGATTGATTATCCTCAATTTCTTCATGTTCATTTTGAAATGGAGTTATTTAAAGGTTCAACTGCTTCTGCTTATGTTATGCTGATAAGTCGGTGCTATGGAATCAATTAATTGTGTCAATTTCTAGCTTGAAAGAAAACTGAATTGTGGGAGGTGATTTTAACATGATTACACACAACTCTAAAAAAAAAAGAGGTAGATCTGTTGACCTATAATTAATGCGAGGTTTTAATGATTAAATTTTTGAAGGTGGTTTACACGATCGCAATTTTATATCCTCAATGTTCACTTAGAAGAGAGATTAGGTATTTGAAAGACTTGATAGAAGCCTTACTAACTAGGAATGGCTTAATAATTTTCATTTCTCCGCAGTCCATAATTTGCCTAGAATGGGTTCTGATTGTAGGCCACTTCTCCTTAAAATATCATTTCTAGAAACTTACTTTATCTGCTTTTAGATATCTCTAAACTTGTTCTAACGGAAATAACTTTTTAAATTTGGTGAGTAGGGGATGGAGAACAACTAAGGTGGGTAGAGCTTCGTGTGTGCTATGGAAGCTTTATAATAACAATGCTAAAGCTCTTAGAATATGCAGCTGGGAGACTTTTGGTGATCTCCATAATAAAGTCATTGTTTTTTAAGCTAATGAGAGTTAGTTAGAGAATTTAAACATTGTTGATAAATGTTAAGTGAAGATCTTATCATTGTTCACTAGAAGTTATTGAGAACAAATAAATGGGAGGATGACTTCCTTAAGCAAAGAGTTGGGAAGATAGATTTCATTGAGGGGGATAGGAACTCTCATTACTTTCATGCTTGTATCAAAAACAAAAGAAGAATCATGATGTTAATGGTAACTAGTTAACTAAGTTGGAGGATATATGCAACATCACGGTTAGCTACTTTTAGATGATGTTTAACAGTGTGAGTTTTCAAACTCCTATTAATTTGGCTCTTTTGGAAGACCAAAAATATTTCACAAATAACCTTTCTTTGACTGATAATCCTCATGAAAAGGAAATATGTAAGGTTTTATGCTCTATTGATGGTAATAAAATTGCAGACCAAGATGATTTAATGCAAATTTCTATAAGAAATGTTGGCATGTGGTTAAAATGATGTTATCTGAGCCATACATAGTTTGTTTCAGGGATGGCTAACCTTGCCCCTACTTTTCTACTTCTACTATTATAGCCTAAAACAAAAGAGAGGAATTTTTTGACCCATTTTTCTAATGACCGTTATGTTCAAACTCATTAGCAAAATTATTGAGGGACTCAAAGTTCATCTCCCCACTCATACATCTATGAATCAATTGGCCTTCACTAAAGGTAGAGGTATCACTAATAACATACTTTTTGGGTAGGAGGAAAATGATTTAGATAGGAGATGTCAGGGTGGTAACCTAAATATCAAATTTGATTAAGAAAACAAACTAATGATTCCATTAACTGGGGAACTCATGCTTTCTTCTCTTCTAGCAGAGGAATAAAATAAGGTGATCTACTCTCTCCCACTATTTCTATTCTACGCTTTAACTATTTTTTCTCTTTTGGTTAAGTCATTGCAGAGTAATCATCCTAGAACCCACTACCACCAAATGTCAAAAATACGTATTAGTCACCTTGCATATGTTCATGATGTCGTCATTTACACTAATTCTTATAAAACTGTTGTTAGCAATATTTACAAAATATTGTTGGTTAATAAGGAGGTTTCTTGTACGGTGTTTAATATTGGTAAATTCTAATTTTTTTCGGGGTAAGCATGTGAGATGATACTTGGTTCACTGGTTAAACAAGTATACTTAGTTCGCTATGGCTAAATTACCAGTAAAATATTTTGGCATTAACTCGCTAAAAGAGAGGAGGAAGCTAACACAATTTGTTGAAAATATGAACAAAATTAAAAAGAAATTTTTTTATTAGACAGATTTTTCTCTTTCCTTTTGGGTACAAATTACTTTACTCAATTGTGTTTTAAATTTTATTCCATTATATGCCTAAAATGAAGTCAAACACACAATAATTGTTTGAAAATTGCTTCAATAATTTTATATAGTATAGGGATATGAATAAGAAACATTGGGCTGTTTGGAGGAAACTTTGTAAACCAATTTATGCTAGAGGATTGGGCTTTAAGGAGTTGCACCATTTGGCTGAGATAGATTGCATTAAGCTCTGGATCATATTGAGAACTAAGGAGTCGATATGGGCATTTGATAGCCATGATAAGTACTGCAGAGGGCAACACCCTACTCAAATTACATATAAAGTGGGGATTCTAAATTTTGGAAAGGCATGTAGAATGTAAGAGATTGGGCTGAACAGTCTTTTTGTTTGAATCTTGAAGATGGCAATATCTCTTTTTGGAAAGATAAATAGTTTATGGAGGATTTATGTGGCATAAATAAATAGGAAACTATTAATTATACAACTGTAGATTGGTAGTTTGACAATGATTGGAACTTAAATGTTCTAAATCAATTGGTGAGGCAAGATAATGCTATATCCATCTCTAAGATTCTAATACATAGATCTAGTAAATATACTCTGATTACTAAGTTTCCTCCATTCATTCTATTGCGAAATTTATATATATCACCTGCACTCATGGGTGAATGTTTACTAAGGTAAATTAATTTGGTGTAATTTTCTCTACCCTTCTATGTCTTTCCTTATCTGGAAAACTTACTATAATCTACTACTTGTTAATTTTGTATACAAACTAAAACGGTTGAGACTCCCCTCTCAATTCCTTTTATGGAAGTTGGAGGAGAAAAATTTTAATCATAAATTCCTTACATGAAATTTTTTTAGGCACATACGATATGCTTTGGGAGGTATATTATGTGTTCAAATTCCGATAAATGGGTTGAGGAATATAGAGTATTGTAAAATGACTTGGAACTACAAAAACCACTCTAGTCATGTAGCTTTATTAATTTCATATATCCATTTGGTTTATTTTGATTGTCTATAACTCTACTAACCATGAGAATTTGCTGGTGTGTTGAAAGATGGTGATGGTAAATGAATATACTATTTTAATTCTCCCTATGATGCAATATGTGATTTAGAATAGGAAGCCTGGGTTGGTTGCATGGCTGTTAAAGTTGTTGCGACTTTTAAATGGAAATGGTTGCATGTGGAAGTGAATTAATTTAAACTTATTGAGTACTTGAGAAATGTGAATCCGAAACCCTAGAATATTTCACTGTGTTAAGTGCATTCTTTCAATCTCTATACATAAGTATATTCTTTGGAGTTATATCCCTAAGGAAGAAAATTGTCTTGTGAATTGGCTTACCAAAGTTGGCTCTTTCCGTGAGAGTGTTATTATTTTTCTTGTCCCTCCAACCACAGTTAAACAAATTCTACATGGAGATAATTTTAAACTTTCTTACATACGATGCAAGTCTTTCTTTTCCTATTTTTTGTGTTTTTGTTAGTTTACTTGTATATTTTGGAGCTTATTTTTTAGTGTGCTATAATCTCGGTGGGGGTTTCTTATGTTTTTTTTTTTCTGGGTTAGTTGTATTTTGGGTCAAGCAGGACCCACTATCCTTCCTCTGTAATTTTCTTTTAGAATTGATAAAAACTACTACGGGGTTCCCTAACAAAAATATTTTCAATTACAACATTAAGAGTTTGGTTGGGGCAAGAGATTTTCAATTTGAAGAACAAACAAGTAATACAAAAGATCTTCCATCTAAGTTTATAATATTCAGTAATAGGTGACAAAACCCCTCTAAATTTCACCCATCCTTCATCACAGTGTGTTTAAGCGTCTGTTTGGGGCAGTTGTAGCTTATTAATAAGCTATTGATGAGCAGATGATCTAGATAAGAAGTTGAGCAGCAGCTGATCTGGCTAAGTCGGTTTATTGTTTTGTTTTTGCTATTTAAAAAGAGTTGTTTGATAGTTGTTTCTAGATAAATGACCATTCGGCCTTTTTACAGTAATGATGTTTGCAATGAAACTGTCATAACAAAATATTTGATACTTGAAAAGTAGAAAACAACTTCATGAAATCACCAAAAATAAGAATATAAGCTTCACTTAAAAGTGAGTATTAAGATTGCTGAAAGAAAAAAACCTAATAAAATTATAATTAAAAATATGATAATATTAATTTTAAAATGCAGAGTGCATATGTAACAAGAAAGTCTTCCCATCCTACCCTGATAACTATTGATAGTGGAATCTGTTAGATTGTCTTCCCATTTGAAGAAGTCACACTTATCCGTGTTGCTCCACTTATAGAGCTGTCTCCCATGACTATGTGTTCGATGTGACATTGGTTCAGAAGTTTGCAGTCTATAATTGTAGAATAGTGGTTTGGAGGCCCTGAAATTCAGGAGCTCATTTTCCCTGAAAGATTCAAAGGAAAACTCATTAGTCATGAAAGAAGATTAAACTCATAAAAAATATACAAGAAAATAAAATAAACAGAAAATGTATTATATAGATAAGCATAAATTGATAAAAAAAGTAATTATTTATAGTAATGTGCATGCGTAAGGTCTTAGAGAACTCACTACTCCAACAAATGAATATATGACTATAAGAAAATAGTAGACTTTATAGAAAGATGAGTTCTTGGTTGCCTTTAACCAACTTAAAACCAATCTCCTGTGTCACATCTGCATAACACCAAAAATGGCCATCCAGAATGTCCTCATAAACCACTGCAATGAAAAGATGACAGATACTTGGTTTCATTCATTAGGATATCACATGTGACATTAGCCAACAACAACATATAAGACATCCAGAAGAACCCGTAAGCTCAAATGTCTCATCATGGACCTTTCAAACCCACCAGAAAAGAATGAAATGCAAATGAAAAAAAAAATGGCAAACACTGAGAAAATTATAAAAAAAAAATCAATAATATAAGTGATATAAAATAAATATAAACTTTGTAAAATAAACAAGAGTTGTCTAATCAACATCCAATAATGAGATCTGTAATCCGCTCTCCAAATTCAACCATTTCTGCGACACTATTATCATTCTAGGTGTCACCTTCCTTGGATTCCAATTCTGACTATGGAATAGATTGCCCTACGTGATATTCAAAAGCTTCTGGCAGGACCTATAAGTGGTCATCATCAACCATGTTGAAGTCAACATCATCCGTAGAATAATGTCATCAAATATAGTTGTGGAGCGTCATTGTAGCCACAATAATATGCAGTTTCTTCAAAAAATAGATACATTGACATATTACGCAGTATGACTCATTTGTTCTTCCACACTCTAAAAGTTCTATTTATTGCACCGTCTAAGGGGGAGCGAATTTTGGTAAATATTTCTTTCCTGCTATGAGCAACATTGTTGGATCTTCCAAAATCAGCAATGTGATATTTTCTTTCAGAAAGTGGCTTCGGATACCTCCATTATAGGGGAAATCTAGAATCGACCAGGTAATATTTACATGTCCTATATATAATATTAGTAAATAAATTAAAGAAAAACAAATTACCATGGTTGATAGTTTAACAAACCTAGAGGTGGGTGAGGGAAGTCATGTCTTTGATTTTTTGTCACAAAATAAAAAAAATATGACTATCATGTGCACTGCATTCCCAACCAGCCATCACAAAAGTAAAGCACAAGTTAAGTCAGATAAGATCATCATATTTTGTGTGGGTGATCTACAGTTTCTAATGAATGTGATATGTTTGTTATTGGATACACATGCATCTGTGTGGGTGTCATGAATCACTCCAATAAAGTTCTAAAAAACTAAATAAAATTATGTTAAGCACGAAAATTGTTGTGACTTCCAATTTTAAAGTGTTAAAAGGATTTGTTTTAAAAAATGGCATATACAGTGAGTAATTTGTAATCTTTGTTGGAATCGTCCTGAATTTTTGATCCCCTGGCTTAATAATTTCTTGACAATCAAACAAGAGCTTTCAAACCCACTGAGAAATATCTACTAATTTTCTCGGATGAATGCTAGAATCGCTCTATTGCTCATCTCATGAATTAATTTTGTACTAAAATATAGAGGGTTATTGCTAAAAGTTCTCTTATTGTCATTCTTGGGGAGCCTTGGAGTCCATGATGGCTATGTAGTTCATCAAGCAGATCCATAACTATAGGTTGTGTCATACCAAACATGTTAGTGAATCTTGTGGGGGTGCCCATGTACTAGCTCCCGAACCGATTTATAACCAATATAAGTGGATGTAATGCATAGAGTTCAATCCATGTATGAGTTGTAGCATTTGTAAAAGAAACATACAACTACCACAATATTTCTTCTTTGGCTCTCTTTGCGAGTCCATGCTAAGAAAGTGGCATGTTCAGGTAATATGTGTGAATCAGAAAACATTAAAAGAACTTCTAAAATCTAAAGACAAAGTATAATGAGAAGAAATAAGTATAGAACAACATATAAATTGTTTGTCTAGAAATAAAAAACATATAAATCGCATATCCCATTAAACAAATGGAAAAAAAAAACCCGAAGGCAGTAAACAATAACTCCACAAAATCAATTATCTGTGTTGTCCATATAGAAACATAAATAGTCACCCTACAGTTCGGAGGGCATCTTCATGAATTTTTGCCCGTGGGTCAGATTCTCCAACAACATCATGGAGTTTAAATACAATGCTCATCCCCAAAAAACTTTAGGATATGTCTTCAAAACTAAAAAAAAGTAATTTATGGAGGTGTGATGTGAAGTACCACTGTGAATTGTGCACTCATACAATAACTTTATTATTTTTCATTTGACGAAAGCAACTCCTTATTTCCTTTTCTCCACTTTAGGATGCTTTGACCAACAGGTAGACTCCAGCTCCCTTTAGTTTATGTTGGGGCCTTCTCTGGATCCACTTACTTGTTCGATCTCTAAGTCCCTATTATGCATGCAAACCCATGCTCACTTGGGGTGAATGCATGAGTCCCTGTTGCAATGACACCACTGAACATACAATCCAATTTCTTCTGAAGGTTAGGATCAATACTATTAAATTTGAATTTTATGGTGGTTGACACTAGTTGCAACATACAAATAAGATTATTACTTAAAATAACTTAGCAGGATAAAGAATGGAAAAATAAGTAATAATTGGATAAGTTAGTAACAATAATTTCTTAGTTCACCAAACCTTTGAAGCATGTAATGTTTAACAATAATTTCTTAGTTCACCAAACCTTTGAAGCATTTAATGTCTGTTTCAACGGATCCCAACCGAAGCTCGTGGATCCCCATTTTAGTTTCCTCCATAATTTTCAACATTTCTTCAATTGATCTCATTTATTCTTAAATTACATCATATCGTACTCCCTTCCTATCATTTCCTTGAATTTCATCATAATGTTTTGCCAACCTTCTTGGTTGAAATAGGTCATGGGACGATTTTCTGGCTCCACCTCCTTAAGACACATGTCACAAAATATGACTATGACTTCCCTATCCCACATGTCTGATGAACCCAGTTCTTTAGATTTAACCATTGCGTTACTGACAAAGGAAATGCAAAACATTAATATTTCAGATAGACTAGAGAGCAGACAACAACCACCACCCAACTTCCAACATAGCAACCACCCACCCCCAACACAGGGCAGACGAGAGTCGAGAGAGACCCACAAGGGTAGAGGCGTAATCAACCAAACGACTGTGTTTAATAGCATGAAGGATCAAATTACTCTCATAATACCACGCGATGCACCAATCAAACGAATGTTCTCACATTTTGAAAACACCCCATGGTCCATATGCTGCCCCAAAGGGCACTAAATATGCTATCATAAAAGCATGTGCAAACTAGGTGCTCACCACACATGCCAAAAGAAGGCCAAAAAAAATTATTGTGCTTATAACGAGCAGAATTACATTTATTGTTCTTCCAGAAATATGGTTTATTATGGCTTTTGACACAATTTTACATATATAGGTAAAACAAATGATTCAAATTGAAACAAAACTTAATAAAAAAAAGAAGATGATTAATTATCTTTGTTTTTTAATATAAAATGGCAAATTATTATAAAAAATAAATTAATATTGATGGTTATTATATGCATATTTATATATAAACATTTTTATTTATTTATTTATTTAGTGTTAACCTTTTACATACTAATAATGTAATTTGTCGCATGAAAGAATTTATTATTTTTTTGTATAAGGAAAAAAATAAAAATTTAATGATGTCCGATATTTTGCCAGGTGTTTTTCTTCCAAGAAAATTGAAGAAAATGCATAAAATAAATAATAGAAAAATAAGTCACACAGTACTCATCGAACACCAATACATCTAGTAAATTTTTTTCTCAAAAAAAAAAAAAAATCATTTGTGAAGATTAATCCACCAATAATTTATCCACAACTTCTAGCCACCAAGTCATTTCCAAATAGAAGAACCTTCAAAATGGAAAGCGGTTCTCTTAGGACGCTCTCGGGCGGAACCACCGCTGATCTGCAGAGCGGACAGCAGAACCGACCAAGGTCCAACAACTGGTGCATGCAAGCCGCCTGGAATTCATGGCAACAATTTCCAAGCTCCCGAACGCGATCCTTAGGCTCTATGAACTGAACGCAAATAGAACAATCCGGCAACGACCCAGCCATCTTAGATTTTCTTTTTCTCCTGAGGAAGCTCTGGTACTCGATAACTGGCAGCTTCTTCTTGCCAGACTGGGCAGTAGATGTAATTGACGGCATGGAAAAGCCAACGGACATGAATAAGAGCTCCTTGTTCTCCCATGGTGTCGGCTCTCTTTCAAAGGATAAGTTGAGTCCGATACGATGGAGGAGGAAGGAGATGGTATATTGGATGAGGTCGATGAGGTAGAGGAAGGTGATGACTGATCTTGGGATCATTCTAAGATGAAGGAGAAAACCTTGTTTGTCCAGTTATTAGTGGCTATGAAATTTTATATAGAAGGAAAAAAAAAAATACGATAGTTTCCGGAAACCAACTACTGACTTTCTCAGCTGCTTCCGGTAAAAAAAAAAAAATCAAGGACTAATTGGATGCTGAAAGATTTGAAAAATGCATTTTAAACTGTAAGATAATTTTATTAATGGCTAATCGGATATTATTTATATAAGTGGCTGAAGGAGTGGCAAAAGACTGGTGGCACGGGTTTGTTTGAAGTTTACGCTCTCAACTTTCTCCGTTGCTTCGATTGTAAGACATTTTTATGAATGGCTTATTATAATATTTGTGCTCTTCGTTCGGTAAAATTAGTCCGATTCTTTTTTATGCGTCATCGACCTTGNTATATATATATATATATATATATATATATATATATTTGAAAATAGCCAATTCAAGTTAAAAATGCAAATGGTTATTCAATTCATTTGCACTGTAAGTTGGGTTTAACAAAGTGTTCATCTAATTAATTGTGTCGCCATATAAAGAAAATCACCTAATAAATTTATGAACAACATTATAAAAATTTTAGTTCAAGATATGAAAGTTAGTCAGCATATGTATTTGATATTATACCAATATCTTTCACTTGAACTTAATTAAACTCTTGTTATATGGATCAAAATAATAACAAGTCACCCAAGTTTATCGAAATTACTTGTAACTCTCATTCATTTTGATGGCAAGCATTACTCAGTAATGTTATATAAATTTACTTATAGTATTGACATACTTCGTTTATGTAGTGCTAAAGCTTGACCAAGGCTTATAAATAAAGTGCCATAGGATACGTTAAAGCTAAACCAAAATCCCACCTATGGTGGGTACAAGACTATTGATATAGTTAAAATGATTAATATCTAAGCTCACAATCCATAAACAAGATAAAATCACTAAGGAGGGCCAATTTTGGTCGATTCATTTAATTATACTCTCAAAAGTGATTTAAGCATTTTTCTAACATTGTAGATGCTACTCGATGTAGTTACTCATCTAAAGCTACTTCCTCAACTCACCCAAAGTTAGAATGCATTCTTCAAGTTTTCCATTATACAAAAAATACAAATAAAGTCAATAAGCAACTTCTTGTGAACTCATCCATCACTTAAAACATGATGTTTTCCCATTGTAACAAATTAGTCACAAAGCACTATTATAATTTTAATTATCTATTTCAATGTAGCTTTCTTGAAGGAAGGCATCCCAACCAATAATAAAATGATGAATTAAAAGAAAAATCATATATGTGCCCAAATGTTGAACATTTGTAAATTTTATGAAATCCTAAAGCTTCTGTTAATAAATACTTCTTTTTGTTCTCTTTTATCTAACTTTCTAGTTGTTCATATTTTTAAGACATTCATCTTATGAATAAATTTAAATTATATATCCCCTAGTACATGGCAAACAAAACTAGATGTTACAAACTAGAAGCAAAACATTAGAGTTACAAGAAAACCATGAATCAAGTTTATGGATGAGAATGATCTCATAACTAGTGCACTACTCAATTAAACAAGGAAAATGCATACTTGAATGATCCCAGAATTTGTAAGCATGGTCTATGAATCACAACTCAATTAGAAAATTTTTATAGCCGATCATTATGTTCTTTTATTCATTAAAAACCTTCAAGCCTGTTTTAGTAGCCATGAAGTCGATGAGCACTAACTTTGACATGTAATTGGTTAAACTTACTTCCTAAGGAGCAGCATTAAAGAAATCCTTTGTTTTAGAGCCAGGTAGCAGTAGTTGTAACGAAACAAATGCAACCACCAAGAAAGTTCGAATTCTAACATTTCCATGTACACATGGGAAGAAGAATCCAATCAACTACTTGTTTTATTTCTAGACAATAACTTCTATATTATAATATTCAAACATTAAGATGTAAATTATCATTTACTATTTTAAAAGAATTACCATTGGAAAACTTCCTTGAACTTTCTCTAACAATATAAGTTTCAATATTAGGTTCATGAGGCAATTCATTACTTAAATTTTCATGATAAAAAAGATCTAAATTTTTTTTGTCAAATTAAGTGAGATTTAGGTAAAGGAAACATGATCTCTTGTAAAATTATACTTTCAAAATTTAGTATAACTTTTTGAAGTTAAATATATGGAGAAAATTATGGCTTTATCCATGCTCAATCACAAACTAAAGGAGGTCTTATTTAGACATGAATTCAATTAGTTGCAATTAAAGACTTTAGCAAAGTAAATTAAGCTAAATTAGAGTCAATATTATTAAGAGTATAATAGTGATTGTAGCACCTTGAATTCTTGTTAGTTATTAGATTTGTTAGGAATTTTTTCTTAGTGAATTTTCAAAATATTTAAGGTTTGGCAAAAGCTCTAAACACAAGCTAGAAGTTATGATATTAGAATCTACATCTCTAATATAACTAGGACCACACACTATGAGTAATGATTGAGAAAATCTATACATGTTAAATTTTAATTCAATTAAAAATATCAAACAATGTTTGTTGCAAGATGTTGACCTCACTTTTGTGAGGACTCAGCCCACCTACTGGCACATGATCCTTGACCAAAGTTGTGCTTTCTATGATTTAGATACCACTATAATCATAAAATTTATCTTGTGAGCGTGGTCTACCCAAATTGGTCCATAGCCTCACCAAAGGACTCACTAACCCCAACAAAACAAAAAAAAAACAACCATAAACCCTAACATAACCATTTGAACCCAAAATTTGGAGGCACCTTAAGAAGGTCAAATCCAGTTAGCCTTAACCCAATTTTGCTCAAATTTGGTCCAGTTAACCATATTACCATCCAATTGAACCCTCATCTTACTTGGTTAAGACATCACACCATGTTGGGGACCAGTTTGCACAATGGGGTCAAACCCATAATTCACCTAATTAATTTTATTAATTAATTAATTAGATTTTTAAATTCCCTTAGGGCCTTAGCCTTTGGTTTAATACCAACCAAATTAGGCTACCCCAAAAAAAATGAAAACATAAGCTTGAGCCCATGACCCAATTGCTATGACCCATTGCACATGGGCTAATCATTACTCATTATGACCCACGATGACATGTGGGTGACAAAAAAGACAAAAGTAAGTTAAGTCCAAATAGTAGGTGAGAAAACCATACACTTAGCCAAGTCACCATACACTAGACACCTTAGGATTGACCCCTTTGACCAACTTTTGGTGAGCTAAACCAGGCTTTGAGGAGCCTAGACTAGACCAAATTTGGTCTTCAAATGAATTAAGAACTCCCTCCTTTTTCCCAAGAGGAACACCTCTTCACATAATAAGACAAATCCCTTCCTCCAAAAGACATATCTCCTCATTCAAGAGCCTTTCCAAAGTGTCTAGATGCGTTAAATCACTCCATGGGGCATTTGAATTACTTGGAGCCCTCTAGAACCTCTAAAAAATAGTCAATAATCGACACAAATCATCTTAATTTGTCTTTTGTGCTTATTGTGGAACCAGTTTTTTGCAGTTCCACGCTGATCTATGGATTCTGATGCCTCTAGAGCCAATTATGCATCTTTTTCCGTAAAGTGGCATCTCTGGCACCAAAATGCTGAAAAATTGCATTTTGACTCTAAATTTCTTCTTTTTTATCCTTTTTCCTCCAAATGCCTAAAATCAAATTATCTGCAGTTGAACATGAAAATACCCTTCTTTAAAGTACATTATCACCAAATTTAAACATTAAATGTTTACATAAAATTGCACATTTTTTTGGTGTATCAAAATCTCATAAACTTAAATGTTACTTGTCATCAAGTGACTCTTTTATGATATAAAAATATGACTTATGGTGGAGATAAACTTATAAAAATCTATAACTTGGTTTAATAAATATAATAGTATAACTTGAGAAAAACTTTTGATAACTTAGGTTAAAACTAAAACTATAAGAACACCTAGTAGTCAAATCCAAGATTTCTGAGGTTATATTCATTTCATGAAGAACTGTAATTTGTCATATCAAAGATAGTTAGAATGTTTATATGAAAAATAATTTCATGAGAAAATTATTAGTAAGAATGCTAATATCAAATGAAAAAAAAAATCTACAATTTACATCTATACACACAAACAAGTTTAATAATGCCTCTTACAAAACACAAGAATGTCTAAATCATAACAACAACAATAAAATAAAACAAACAATAATGAATGAAAACATATAATACCCCAAAAAATCATCATTCATCATCTTCTTCCTCGTTTTCTTCCCCTTCTTCTTCTTCTTCTTCGAAACCTTCAAAGTTTTCTTGCCCATAAGGCGTAAAACTGGGGTGTGTAGGAAATTCTACAGTGTGATCACCCCTAAGACATCTAACTAAAGCCTCTTGATATGTAATATCATGTTGAACTCTTCTCTGCTGATAATAGTCATTATGAGCATTCCTTGACTCCAAACCACCTATTTTGTTCTGTATTGCTATTATATCTGATTGCTGAATCATTAATTGTTCCATAATATTTTCAAGTGAAATAATATTGGAAGTAGATGATCCCGCAGCTGATGTCAATGGTCTATCTCTACTTCTGGCTCTATATCTAGCAAATGACTCAAATTTATAAATGGTGGGTTTCTTCAATGGGTTTAAGAGGTAACCTTTTTTCATTCTTATCAAACTCTACTCTTGATTGGTCACATAAGGTGAAAATCAGAGCAGGATAACCTAAACCACTAGAGGTTCCACTCCTACAAAAACTCTGAGCATTAAGCAGAATGAGGGAACCTTTATCAACAACCTTCATTTGTTGTATGCAAAAATTCAATATTGTTCTCCCTTTGGCTACTTCACTAAGGTGATTAGATGGAAGTAGTTTCGTAGAAAAAAAAGTAATGTCATGTTTTAGATTGCACATTTAACACAGAAGTTTAGAAATTTACTTTTTGATTATTCTTAATTTTCCATTCTTCCCTTCCATAAATAAGATAGTCAATTACTTAATCAAGCGACAAATCAGAATTCACAAATGTAGATTACTTACAATGAAATTTGTTCCGCAACCGATATAGTGCATTGATCCTTTCTTAAGTAAATTCAACATTTTTACCTCTAGTATAAAAGTGCTCATCAGAAGTCACCCAAAGATTGACATAAAATTCATGAACAATAGGAATGATTGCTACTACAATTAAGTAGCGAAAAGTGTCCCAATTTCTAGCAATGATCAATGTTTCAATATCTCCTCCTGGGTTTAAGAATGCACGCTCCTGAATCAACTTTCTTGTACTCATATGAGTATTATAATTATACTGAGCCTTCAAATTAATAAATCGTATCGCATCAAAACCTTGAGAAGGCTTTCCTCTTTTCACTCTTCGAGCCATAGAAATTTCTAAATAAATTCACATAAAATCCATATAAATTCACAATATCATAAATTAAACTAAAAAAATAGGAATACTTGGTAAGGAACTTTTCACCATGGGTTCTCTTTAAACTTCTTCAAAAAAACATCAAATTTTTGGATTTCTATAATGTAGGAAAAATCCATGGTGAAAATAAAAAATTCCTAGGTTAAAGTGAAGCTCTTATTATAGAAAGATGATATCCAAGGCATTTTAGCCTCCATATCTCCCCAAATTCAAAAAAATAGCCAGATATAAGTTGAGTTTCTGTCTTAGTCTAGAGGTAGGAGATGAGCCAAGGAGTAAAATTGGGGTTTCACAGTCAATTTTTGCGGTTTTAAGGAAACTTTGGTCTTTTCGGGAAACTAACGCTTCTTAAACATGGGGTTTGATACACTAAAAAAATATACACTTTTATACCCATATTTTATAATCATTTTGGTGATATTACACTTTAATGGAAGGTATTTTTATGTTTTCTTGCAGGTTGTTGATTTTTAGGACTTGAAGCAAAAAGGAAGCAAAAAAGAAGAAATTTAGAGTCAAAATGACGTTTTATAGACATACTCAGCGCTGACGACACCAAGAGCAGCGCCGACGACATAGACCAGCATAACAGATGGTGAATTTTACTCAGTGCTGTTTGATAGCAACAACGCCGACAACGCCATTTGATAGAGAGCAGCCAATTATTTAAATGAACACTAGCACAGACAATGCCAGAATGGGCGCCGACGGTGCCAATGTTGGTTCAACCTCTGTTTCTAGAAGATTTTGATAAATTTAGATTCTTTTTTAGGATTTTGTGGAGGCACCTATTGGAGAACCGACTCTAGGCTTTATTTGGGGCAAAAATATATCAGAAAAGTGACTTGCTGACTTCTTATCACCCGATTTCAACCTTCCACGCATCACACATTCTTCCACTTTTCATTCTATAGCCATTTAGAGTCCATTGTTCTTATAATTTAGAGTTTTGTAGTGAGATTAAGGGTGAAATCTTCTCAAAGACTGTTTGAGAAGGAGAAAAGCGAGAGATGTCTTCTTCCTACATTTCTTAGAAGAGGCTACAAGGGGTTTGCTTTGAGAAAGAGTTTTTGATAAGTGTTATTTATTTATTAGTGTTGTAAGAACTTTCTTTTATATATGAAATTTTTATTTTGTTGCATCTTTCTTATGACGTATGAGTAATTTACTTGATCTTTATCCCTACTCTAAGATATGATGAAATGAAGAGACAATATGGATATGCCAATATTAAAATATAAAATAAATTGTGATGATTTCTTAACTCCAAACTTAATTTACTTTTTGATCTAGTCAATTGAATTAATAAAATATATTGTGAAACATATGATCTAGGAAATGGAGTCTGAGTTCTACAACAGAGTTAGGATCGCATTTGATTCCACGAAGGAGAATTTTGTTCCATGGAAAGTGCAAATAAATAGGGAAATATACTTTGTTGGGTGTAGAATTGGAGAATCTTTAGGGTGAGAGATGAAAATCCCCTATTCAGTCTTAGTGTTTAAAAACTAAATAGAGAGTTAGCTTTTAGGTGAAGGGAAGTGGGAGCTAGTATCCTTCTAGCCTAGCCACGGATTTAGAGACTAAACTTGGGATTAGCCAATGATTTTCTATAACACTGTATGAGAGTAGAGAATAAAAAATGCTCCTATTTGGAATCATACATATTAAAACCATTGATCTCATCTCATTTTACCAAAATTTTATTGTAGTGGGAAAGATGCTTTTTCACTTAAGAAATCTTCAACATAGTTTAATAGTTTAATAGTTACTATTTAAACTTTGTATTTCAGTTTTCTTATTATTTAAATAATTTAGTTCCGATAATATCTCAACTTTTGAAATTAATGAAAGTAACTTCGTTTTTACTTTTTGTAAATTTCCTAATAAATTTTTCATTTCAAAGTTAAACCTTCCCCGTGGGATAGATATTTGGGGCTTAAATAGAAAGTCCTTTATTACTTGATATCAATACTTATACTTGCGTAGAATATCAACATTAACTCCTTAAATTTCTAATTCATAAAAAATTCTATCAAGCTTTTGGCACAGTTGCATAACATAGTCAACTATATAATTTTTACACAACTATATTTCATCGGGATCAAGTTTTTGGCGCCGTTGCCCGGTAAGGTAACGATAAATTAAATAGATTTGGTAAATTAGGAAATTTAAAGATAATTGTAAAAAAAATTAAAAAAAAATCAAATAAAAAAATTC
>JXCR01135873.1:0-27161 GCA_002079205.1 Phalaenopsis hybrid cultivar | reverse complement strand
GGGGGGGGGGGGGGGTGGGGGTGATGGAAGAAAAAATTACTTTTTAAAATAAGAAACTTAATTTTATTTCTCCTCACTTACTTATATTTTCAAAATTTTAAATTTAACATGACCTTTGGTATTAGGGGTTAATTTTAGATAACTATATTTGTGCTTCTAAATGTATAGTAAACTTTAGGAAAAAATTTCAACAATAAAGGTTAATTTTAGAGATTAGGATATTTGGTATAAAAGTAAAAGACTGTGTTTTTCTATTTCAAGTAAGGAAAATTGTATTTTTGAAATATTAAAAATCTTAAAGGTTCATGTAAGATGAAAATAATTAAATTTTATGAAATCTTTAAGCTAACACAAATTTGTTAAGTGAAGAAATGTGAGAAGTTTTTGACTTTAAGAAGAGGATAGTAAAGTTAAAAATCATTAATGGTTATTCAGATATAGTAATCCTCACATATAAGAAAAAGAAGAAAAGAAAAGAAAAGAAAAGAGAAGGAAAAGAAAAAATGTGGGGAGAAGCTTGAGGAGATGCCTAATTAAAAATTGGCTTCACTTGAATCAATTTTAAAAAAGGCTTGCTACATTTTCTAAACTTTTATTTGAGTATTAGCTTATTTACTTGTAAAGTTTTGTGAAGTTCTTTTTCATATGAATATTCTAAGTGACTTTAATATGATAATTTACAATTTTTCTTGAAAATAACAGCGAATCAGAAATCTTGGACATGATTGCTAAATATTCTTATACATTAATATTAACTAGAGTTGTTTTAAAATTTTCTTAAGTTATGCTATTATGTTTAATGGACTAAGATATGGAAACCTAAAAGCTAAATTCTTTTCCATAAGCCATATTTTTATATAGTAGAGAAGTTACTTGAGGACAAGTAACATGTAAGTTTGGGAGATTTTGATACACCAAAAATATATGCATTTTTCGACACATATTTTATACTCATTTTTGGTGATATTGCTCTTTAATGGAAGATAATTTATGTTTTCTTGCAGGTTGTTGATTTTTAGGACTTGAAGCAAAAAAAGAAGTAAAAATGATGGAATTTGGAGTCAAAATGACGTTTTTGAGAGATACTCAGCGCCAACGGTGCCAAGAGCAGCACCGACGGTGTAGAACAACAGTACATATGGTGAATTTTACTCAACGCCATTTTCCAGAAGCTTCACCGACAACCCGTTTGACAAAGAGCACCAAATTAATTAATTGAACACTGGCGCCAACGACATCAGAATGGGTGCCAACAATGCCAACGTCAGTTCAACCCCTGTTTCTAGAAGAATCGATGAATTTGGACGCTTTTTGAAGAGTTTTTGGAGGCATCCATTGGAGAACCGACTCTAGGCTTTATTTGGGGCCAAAATTAATCAGAAAAGTGACTCTTCCTGACATCTCATCGCCCAAATTTAACCTTCCACGCATCACATATTCTTCCATTTTTCATTCTAGAACCATTTAGAGTCCATTGTTCTTATAATTTAGAGTTTTGTGGTGAGATTAAGTGTGAAATCTTCCTTAAGAGTGTTGGAGAAGGAGAAAAGTGAGAGATTTCTTCTTCCTACATTTCCTAGAAGAGGCTACAAGGGATTTACTTTGAGAGAAAGTTTCAAGTAAGTGTTGTTTGTTTATTAGTGTTGTATGAACTTTCTTTTATATAAGAAATTTGTGTTTTTTTGTATTTTTCACATGAAGCCGGAGTAGTTTACTTCATCTATCTCCATACTCTGAGATATGGTGAAATGAAGAGATAACATGAATGTGCCAATATTAAAATATAAAATAAATTGTGATGATTTTTCAACTCCGGACTTAATTTAGTTTTTGATATGGCCAATTGAATTGTTAAAATAAGTTGTGAAATGTATGATCCGGGAAATATAGATTGATTTCTACAACAAAGTGAGGATCACAATTGATTCCATGAAGGAGAATTTCATTCATGGAATTAAGTGAAAATAAAAAGGGAAATATACTTTATTGGGTGTAGAATTGGAGAATCATTAGGGTGACATACTAAAATCTCCAATTCGGTCTTAGTGTTTAAAAACTAAAGTGAGAGTTAGTCTTCAGGTGAAGGGAACTGGAAGCTCTGGAGTGGGATCCAGTATCCTACTAGCCTAGCCACGGATTTAGGTACTAAACCTGGGATTAACCAATGATTTTCTATAACACTGTATCACTATTGAGAATTAAAACTGCTTCTATTTGGCACAATACATATTAAAACCATTTATCTCATCTCCTTTTACTAAAATCTCATTGTAGTGAGAAAGATGCTATTCACATAAGAAATCTTCAACACATAAACATATTTTAATAGTTTAGCAGTTACTGTTTAAACTTTGTATTTCAATTTTGTTATCAGTTAAGTAATTTAGTTCTCATAATATCTCAACATTCAAAATTAGTGACAGTAATTTTGTTTTGACTATCTGTGAATTTCCTTGTAAATTTATCATTTCAAATTTAAACCTTCCTCGTGGGATCGATATTTGGGGCTTAAATAGAATGTCCTTTATTACTTGATAATGATACTTATACTTGCGTAGAATCCTAACATTACTTGCTTAAATTTCTAATTCATAAAAAAAATGCATCAAGCTTTTGGCACCGTTGCATAGCAGAGTCAACTGTATAATTTTTACACAATTATATTTCTTCAAGATCAGAGTTTTTAGTGAATTTTTTGTTGTTTTATAGAAATTTGGGTGTTTTTGGGAAACTAGCACCTCAGGCACCAAATTCGGTGCCTTAGGCCCCAAATCTAGCGCCTAAGGCACCAACACTAAAAATTTTAGATGTCATTTTTCTTCTAAAATCAGCTGCATATCAAACAACACCAACCTATAATTAACTTAAATGAGCACTAATATTCATAATTAAACAATCTTATAATAATATATTTTCACAAACAACACGAAATTCACATTTATATATAAAATCCATATGATTAAAAACCAACATTTTTCAAACCAATACATCAAATTCAGCGTCAAAATCACACCATATAAACCAACACTGAAGAATAAATATCCAATATCTAACAGATGACACATAAATAGTTCGACAATGAAAATAAAAGATAATCCAACACAAACACATAACACACAATTGCAATCATAATTACAAATTCAGTACTTTAAACATCTTCATCACTTTCATCTACTTGAATGTTTCCCATGGATTGGTAGTGAACATATAAGTTGTAAAAAGGTCAGTGAGGAAATTTGTTTGTCGAGTCTTCTTCAACCCAAGTATCTTTCTTAAACATACGAACCATACCTTCTTTTATCCACGCGATATGTTTGAATTCTTCCTTCATCCTTCAATCCAAATGATCATATATATAAGAAATGTTTCTAATTGAATTCATAATCTTTCTTACCTCTTTTTCCAACTTCTTGATCCATTTTAGAATATCACGTGAACTATAAGGAAAGTGAGGCTGAATAGGGGATGAATTTTGAGATGATTGATCCATAAGAATATTCATATTATTTTACTTCCCAGTTTTAATAGAGTTGCGACAAATCTCTCACTTCATGGGATTCTAAGGGAAAAGCACTTTTCCCAACTTTCAAAATGCACTTGTGACTGGCTACGTAGTAGGAATATGTTAGATGAATGCCCATACCAAAAGTTGATCCATTTATAATCAATCCCAAAAAAATTTTTACAATTAAAGTACCCACATCAATAGGTCTTTTGGTTTGAATACAATAATTTAAGATGGTACTTTCTTTGGTTACTTTACTGATTTTCATGGTAGGAAGAAGTTTTGCTGAAATAAAAAAAATTTATGTCTTCGATGTAGGATTCAATAATAATGAAGAAAAACTTACATGCCCATTATCTATTGTCTCCTAATTTGCATCTTCATTAGAAAGGAATCGATAGACTTCATCTATGTCATCTCTCGTAGGGACAAAATTGGCATAATGATAAATCTGGATGCTTTCAATCATAAACAAATTATTTTTTCTTGAAGGAGTAAATGATACCCACCTACCTCAAACATAGATGACTACCTGGTTAATTCCATGAAGATTAGCAAAAATCTCTTTTACCACATGAATGATTATTGTAGCAGTGATATATCATAGTACTTCTCAACATCTCTGCATAATAATCTCCACAACTCAAGTATTTGTTATGTAGAATTCTTCTTCCTTGATTAATCTCTTTTTCACAAGAACGTGACCATATAACTTATGTGCATCAAAATTGATGAACTTTCTTGAATTTAAAATTCCATATCTAGAAGATTCTCTAGAGTTGGAAGCCATAGAATTCAAAAATGGCGATTTCCTATTTATTTTCCACACTTAAATAACTCCAAAACATAGATTTTGGGAGTTACTAGGATGAAATTTCATCAAGAACCACCCAAAACCACCTTCAGAATCTTTAAACTGCCTCAGTAATCGTGACACTTATGGCACTTTTGGCACCAGCTCTCTGTAAAATGACGCCTCTAACTCCAGTTTAGATTTCTACACCGTTTGGCTTTAAATCCAAAAAAACTCTAAAATTTTCCAAATAATTCAATAATTAAAAATGTTTTAAGGTATTTTTTTAAAATATAAGTCTCTCAAGTACATAGAATTCATTAAAAAAAGATGATTATTGATATATATAATATTACTTAAAAAAATAGATTCTCATCATTAATAAAGATAACTATGGGTTGCCTCCTACAAAGTGCTTGGTTTAATGTTGTCAACTCGACTTACCTAGTCTTTACTTTCGGTGACTTAACATTATAGTCTTTCTAAAATCTGTCCTTTGTCCATCAAAATATAGTTTCAGTCTGTGTTAATTTACTTTAAAAATCTTTCCAGTTTTGTGATCTTCTATATTAACAACTCCATAAGTGTAAACTTTTACAACCTAGACTTAAATTTTCTTGTGAATAATTTAAATCTTGTGTAGTATAGTAAAATTTCTTGTACATACTAGAATTCTTTTTTTATTGTTATGCGATCATGCCATTCTTTCATTTTCTTCTTTTATATCCTAGCATTATCATAAGAATCATTCTTAATTCTTTAAGCTCGATCTGTTGCAACAATCTTTTCTCATCAACATCTGTCAAATCAAAGTTAAACTCCTTAATAGCCCAATAAGTTTTATGCTCCAATTCTATTGGTAAGTGACAATTTTTCTCAAAAATTAATCTATATGGAGACATTCCTATAAGTGTTTTATAAGCTATCATAAATACCTATAATTCCATATCTAATCCAAAAGAGCAATCCATTTTATCAGGATTTACAGCTTTTTCCAAAATTCTCTTAGTTTCACAATTAGATACTTTTGCTAGACCACTAGTCTGGGGATGATAAGTAGTTGTAATCCTACCTATAACATCATACTTTTCAACCAACATTTCAATTATTTTATTCATAAAATGAGATCTTCCATCAGTAATGATTACTCTCGACATTCTATATCTTATAAAAATATTTTTAATTAAAAATTTTAAAACACTCTGAGCATTACATAAAAGTAAGCCCATTGCTTCAATCCACTTTGATACATAGTCTACTGCTTTAATACATATAGGGGAGTGGCAGACCCTAGCTCCCTTAATAGACTCAAACATTTATGCAGGCTTCATAAACTTGTTATTTTTGCTATATTGGAGTCGTTAGTTTCTTTAAATCGAGATAAAATTTTTAGAAAATTCTCTAATTACAATCGCTATTATAACAAAAATAACAAATACTGGACCTTCTAGAAACCTAAAGTGAATTTGATGATTGTTGAGGATGATGATCAGTTTGTGCTTACTAATTTTAACATGGATAGCTTTCAAGGGTGGGCCACTTTTGTCTACTCTAGCTGCCTTTTACATGATAAATTGCTTCTTTGGGATAAGCTTGTGCTTATGGGTGAAGGGATTAAGGAGAGCTGGTTTTTTGGAGGCGATTTTAACATGATAATGAGACCCTCTAAGAAGAGGGGTGGAAGAGGATGCTACCAATCCCTCATAAATTGGTTTTGTGATAAGATCGTAAATGCTAGGTTGCATGATATGCGTTACTCTAGTTCCCCTTATACTTGGCGTTGCGGCCTTTTATCTCAAAGATTGGATCAATTTTTGGCTAATCAAATTTTTTTCAATTATTTCCCCATATCTAAAGTCCAACACTTAAATTCTGCTACTTCTGACCATAGCCCTATCTTACTTACGCTTGCTTTTATCAAATACTCTCATAGATAAAAATTTAAGTTTCTTAATAATTGGGCTTCCCATGAAACTTTCTTGAATCTTATTAAACAAGTTTGGACTACTAACTGTGACTTTAATATGCTTAAAAATATAAGTATTTAATACTGCTGCTCAAAGATTTAATTCCTCAGCAATTGTACCAAAAATTAATAACAGTTATAGATTCGATAAATATGGATGCAATAAATATTCAATAATTGTAAAGTCACACTTATCAACATAAGTATACGTATCACTAAAGTAATATAAGACTCTAATGAAGTCGTAGATATCGATCCCACAGGGAGTAAGATTAGAACTACGAACTAAGATTTTAGAAAATAAATACTTTAATCGCAACAACGAAATTCAATTTACTTATCTGTCACCAATAGGAAGATGAAATAAATATGTAATTTTTTATTAAATAACTAATTATACTAATGAAGGCTCTAATGTGATATTCAATATATAAGAAAGCATTGTTCTCCTTATCAAGAAATTATAGTGAATGGATAAAGTGAATCAGTTCAATTTGGATTGTTCCAAATAGGAGCGTACCTATTTTTCACCCTTTGGTCCAGGCATAAAGAACAATGACTAATTCTACGCTTGTTTACTAAATCTATGGCTACGCTGAGAGGATACCAGCTCTCACTTTGGAGCTCCCACGTTCCCCTCGCATGAGTGCTAACATATACACTTCAACACCCAAACGATAAGACCAAATTGGGGATTTTAGCCTGTCACTCTAAAATCTCCAATTCTACATCTGATAGTATTATTTCCCTATTTATTTGCACCTAACTTCCAATGGCTTTGACCTCCCTGAATCTTGGATGTAACCTTCACTTTACTTGAAAAACTCAACATATTTTAATAAATCAATTGGCCAGATTGAAAGTAAATTAAGATCGAAGTGAAAAGATCATCACAATTTCTTAAACATTTTATGGCTTCACCAATTCGAATCACCATTTCAAAAATCTCAAGACAAGGAGAAAGATAGAGAAAATTACTCAGATCTCATGGAAAAAATACAACAAAACTCGGAATTCATATATAAAAGCAAAGAAATACAAACTACAAAAAGTAAATAAACTTATCTCTAATTTCTCGACAAGAAAACTCCTTGAAGTTCCTCTGAATCTCTTCCTTTCTTTATAGCACACAGAATTTCTTTTCAAAGCAGCAAGGAGGAAGAAATATCTCACTTTCCCTCCACTCTTACAATCTCTCAAAGAATTCCTCACAATTTAGACGCTTCAACAAACTCTCTACACACTAATGAAACCTTTCTAACCTCCAGGACCTCTCTAATTTTCAGCCAAAATCTTCTTTTGAAGTTGTGGATGAGCTTTCCCAAGAGTTTCTTAGGCACCCCTCCAAAATTTATCCTCATCCAAAGCCTGGTTGGACAAAATCCCCGAGCTCACCGTCGGTGGCCTCGAGGGCGCCGTCAGCAGGCCTTCTAAGTGAATTAATTATGAATTAATTCTCACCGTCGGTGCTGTTGGGCTCGCCGTCGGCGCCCTAGATCAATTCTTCACATTTTGGTCATTTTTGCTGCAAATTTGCTCTATTTTGCATCTTTTTGTTCCAATGACCCTAATTCATTATTCCCGCAACAAAACATAAAAAACAAAACATCAAAAATATTCTTCACATTGTAGTAAAGTTTTAATTCAAAAATACTATAAATTTGATTTAGATAAATACCATTGTGAGATTTTTTGAAAAAATTCAAGCAATTAAATCAACTCTGTAGCTACAAGATTATCTAGTCATTAAGTTTAAGATTTCTAGTCTTATATTCATTTCAAGAATGACTATATGTTGTAATATTAAGTCACTTAGAATATTCAAAGGATAGGAACTTCGTGAGAACACTACTAGTAAAAGATCTAATCCATAAATTTTAATTCAAGAATGTATTTAGGTTTTACTTTAAAGTTCAAGAATATATTTAAGTTTTCCCTTTAGGTAGGTCCAGTGAAGCCAATTTTTTATTAGACCCATTAGGTAGGTCCACTGAAGCCAATTTTTGATTAGGCATATCCTCAAGCTTCTCCTCACTTTCATGGTAGGTCCAGTGAAGCTAATTTTTTATTAGGCATATCCTCAAGCTTCTCCTCACTTCCATAATTTTTTTTCTTTTTTTTTTCTCCTTTTCATTTGTATTGCTTTAAATCCTATATATATATATATATTTTTCTTTTCAGGGATTGTTTTCAATCCTTTCTTTTTCCTTTTTCTAGTGAGGATTACTATATCTGGATAGCCTTTAATAATTTTGAACATCACATTTCTTTCCCTAAATTTGAAAATCAACACATTCCTTTACCTCATAAATATTTCATAGTTTTTACATCATTGGGTTAAATTTGAAACTCAAAGCATTTCTTTACCTTATAAATAATTCATAGTTTTTACATCATTGAGCTCCAATCTTTTCTTCTCAAATGAATTTCCAGGTTCTTTATACTTCAGAATATAGTTTCCTTTACTTTAAACAATCTTTTCTTCTCAAATGAATTTCCAGATTTTTAATACTTCAAAATATAGTTTCCTTTACTTTTTTGAAACTCAAAGTATTCCTTTACCTTATAAATATTTCATAGCTTTTACATCATTGAGCCCCACGAAACTCAAAGCATTCCTTTGCCTTATAAGTGATTTTAAACATCACCTTTCTTTCCCTAAATTTGAAACTCAAAGCATTCCTTTATCTTATAAAAATTTCATAGCTTTTACATCATTGAGCCCCAATCTTTTTCTTTTCAAATAATTTCTAAGATTCTTAATATTTCAAAATATAGTTTTCTTTACTTTAAATAGTTAACTATAGTCTACTTCAAAATATAGTTTCCTTTACTTTAAATAGTTAACTATAGTCTTATTCTCTTATACTACAATATCTTAAGTTACAAAATTAATTTTCATTGAAAAAATATTTCTTTAAATCTACCATAACAATTTAATAGCTACAAAATATAGTTACCTGAATTAAATTCACTACATAAAATCATATAAATAAATTTTGAAAATAATTAAATAGAGGTCATCTCATAGTTAATCTTTTTCTTCTCTCCCCCAGAGTTAAATTTTTCAATATAAAATTATATAGGTGGAAAGAAAAACTCTAAATATAGATCATACCTCAGTATTTTAGGCATTTTCATCATTCTGAAATTTTTGCAGTCCTTCACCAAATTTTTACTTCACTTGTTCTATAATAATAGGAGATTTCTACACATATAAATCATTAGAGAAATTTATACTTCACCTGGTCTATAATATTAGACGCTTTCTACACATATAAATCATTAAAGAAATTTTTATGAAATTTTGAAATAAGTATAAAACTAAAACATTAAACAAGCACAACATTTCCTAACACAATTACAATACTAAATAAAACAAATAAGTATAAAACTAAAACATTAAACAAGCACAATATTTCCTAACACAACCACAATACTACACATAAGTATAAAACTAAAACATTAAATAAACACATATTTCCTAACACAACCACAATACTAAATAAAACAATTACAATTAAAATGCGAAATAAAAAATCACATTACATTACCAAATACTACTCAACATCTACTATACTACACATGCAAATTAAACTACCACACTAACTTTATAGCAAAAATTAAAATTATCCAAGTACAAAATAATAATAAAAATGAAAGTCCACATTCACACAAACATCCATTTTATTACAAATGATAAAAAAAAGTACAAGTACATCAATTACATCAAATATCAAAATCCCAAACTATATCTTTGTCTCATTGATCAGCAGGTGGATTGGGCTGATACTGAGTATATTGGGGACACTAGGGAAAGTAACATCAGGCTCACCTATGTAGTGTCGGGCTTGAGCTTCGTAAAAAGCTACCTCAAAATTTTAATGCCTCTGAAGGTACTCACTATAATAATCATGTTGATGTTCTAAACCTCAAATCCTTTCATTTATTAACTCTAAGCTCTTCCGCTACAAGGTCATCATTCATCCAATCAGTCAGAGTAGGGGAACTAGAAGGTGGAAGGTGATAAATTGTAGAGGGGACATCTCTACTAGTAGAAGGTTCTTGACTCCTACTTCTAGTTCTCCATTTCTCATGGAATTCATAAGTTTTCAAATTGGCTTTACTAATGGGTTTCATAGAGTCAACCCATTCCTCATCTCATTCAGCTTCCACTCCAAAAAGTTGGCAAAGTGAATAAATAAGGCAAGGATGTCCTAGAACTCCACTTATTTCACTCCTTGTCGCAGTCAATATGTTCTTAAAAATAATTCTCCCCACATTTATATTTCTATTATTCTGAATACAAAAATTTAGAATAGCTCTATCTCTAGTTACCTCACTATGGTGATAAGTTGGTAACAGAGTAGAGGGAATAAAATAGTGCCACACCTTAGAGGTGGCATTTAACATAGAAGCAGAAAAATTTACCTGTTCTCAAAATAGTGCAACGCCTTAGAGGTGGTATTCAACATGGAAGCAAAAAAGTTTACCCGTTCTCCTCTTAATCTTCCACGTTCCTTTCCCATCAGTGAGAAAGTTGATCACATCATTCAGGGGGCCTTCAATAGTACTGAAGGATTCATAATGGCAGCTATAACAATCTGGGACTTCATAAAAGGTGTTAATGCGGGCAACATTAAATCCAACAAGAAATCCCCGCACTTGAACAATTCCATCTTCAGAATATAATACATTGGCATAGAATTCCTTCACAATATTTGTAGCGGCTTTATTGGTGGTGTAACAAAAGTTTTCCCACCTCCGCTCAGTAATAACTCGTTCAATTTCTCCTCCCAAACTCTTATAAACTCAATCTTGTATGCATTTCTCTCCTTCAAATACAGAAGTAAATCTTGATTGGTATTTTCTCAACCTGACATAACACACCTAAGTTTGGTATTTTCTCAACCTGAATACATTAATTCTGTATTTCAATCCAAGCCACAAAACTCAAAACGCTGAAAACAAAATATCATATACTTAGTCTCAACTATACATAGATCTAAAAGCATAATTCTAAAGCAAAGCAAATGCAAAGTTCAAATTACATAGACAAACAGGTAGTAATATAAGTCTACTATTCATCAGATTCAGTACTAGATTCTCGTCTGAGATCACCCATTGATTGCACATGAATGAAGCGGTTGTAGAAGGGTCGAAATGAAAATTCTTCAATAGAATCCACTTTTATCAATTTCATCCTCCTCTTCAGCCGTATCAAACTACTTTCTAAATGTCTAGAGTGCTTAAAATGTTATTTCATCCTCCAGTCTAGATGATGGAAAAAATCAGAGATATTATTAATCGCATTCATGAAATTTTGTACCTCTTTCTTCAATTTCTTGATTCTGCGCAGAATCACCAGTCTTGTCAGGAATTAAGGGTTGAACTGGCAGTGAATTCTAAGATGCTTGAACTATTATAATAGTCATGTCATTTTCATCTTCAAAAGCTAGGAATCTCTCAGTTGGGTCCAAAGGCTTCCAAGGTAGAAGTACCTTTTCCTAATTTTTGTAGGAAACTTGGAATTGATTGCAAAGTGAGAAAATTGTGGAAGGGCGTCCAAGCCAATGAGTTGATCCATGAATGATTAGGCCAAAACCCGACATCACAATTATTGATCCAATATCGATCGGCAGTCCCCTTTGGATGCAATAATTCAAAATAACACTTTCTTTAGAAAATTTATCGATTTTCATTATCGGTAATAGTTTCGTAGAAATGAAAAAGTGCCAGTGTTTTGAAACGGGATTTAGGATTGTTGCAAAAAAACTAACATACATGTTTTCTCTCATTTCCCAGTCTTCAGTTTCGTCCGTTAAATATTGATAAATCTCATTCATTTGGTTTCTTGTTGGGATGAAGTTGGAATAGTGGCAGACATGAACGTTTTCAATCATGTATAATTCATTGATCGGTGCAGGTGTGAAAGTGATCCATCTACCTCATACATAAATGACTCTCTAGTTGATTCCATGCAAATTTGCATAAAATTCCTTCGCCAAAGGAACAACCACGGCGGTGGTAGTATAGCACATCACTTCCCATCTTTTTCGCACTATCATCTCTTTAATTGTCGTAGAGGGATTATTCAATCCTTGATTTATGAATGCTCGTTCCTCGATCAATCTTTTCTTTGTCAGTAACTCGTTGAAGATTCGCTGCGCTTTTGTACTATTAAACTTTCACCGATTGAACACACGCATTCTGGGATGATCAGGGGAATTGGACGCCATAGGAATGAAATTGGTGAAGTTTCACTTCATTTTTGGGGTAAATATGAACTTACGAATCAAATTTAGGAGTTTAAAAGGGTAACTCCGGCCTAAGAACCGCCAAAAACCGCCATTCAAACTCCAGAAACCGCCATCTCGCCGGTCTTGCCGTCAACGAGGTCGAGGGCATTATCGGTGAGCCTCTATATTTATTTTACTTGGACTCTCGGGAAAACCCACCGTCGGCGGCGTCGAGGGCGCCATCGGTGCCCAAGGTAAAAATTGCACAGTTTCGCTCTGGTCTGAATGCGTTCCAATTTTTCTTTATGGATCCAATTCTTATGATGTTTCAAGGGTAAATAAGAGTAGTAGAGCCTAGTACTACCACAAACTAATGATAATTTCAAATAAAAACCACTATAATCGCAATAAAAGTAAAGATAAATATAGGTTGCCTCCCATAAAGCGCTTGATTTAACGTCGTCAGCCCGACCTATTTAGGTGTTAGTCGGGTTGACTAATCATTAAAACCTCTTTAAAATTTGGTCTTTTACCCTCAAAGTTCGGTTTTAATCTGTGTCCATTTACTTTAAATTTATTTTTAGTCTTCTGATTTTCAATTTCAACAGCTCCGTAAGTATAAACTTGAGTCACAATAAATGGTCATAACCAACGAGACTTCAATTTCCCAGGAAATAACATCAGTCTAGTATTGTAAAGCAAAACTTCTTGTCCTGGTTCAAAGTTCTTTTGANTAAAGATAAATATAAATATGGGTTGCCTCCCATAAAGCGCTTGGTTTAACGTCATCAGCCTGACCTATTCAGAGTTCATTCAGGTTGACTGATCATTAAAACCTCATCAAAATTTGGTCATTTACCCTCATAATATGGTTTTAATCTATGTACATTTACTTAAAATCTATTTCCCATTTTCTGATCTTCAGTTTCAACAATTCCGTAAGTGTAAACTTGAATCACAGTAAATGGACCTAACCAACGAGACTTTAATTTCCCAGGGAATAACTTCAACCTTGTATTGTAAAGCAAATCTTCCTGTCCTAGTTCAAAGTTCTTTTGGTTTATCTTTTGATCATGCCATTACTTTAATTTTTCCTTATAAATTTTGTCATTATCATAAGATTCATTTCTTAATTCTTCCAATTCATTTAATTGTAACAATCTCTTCTTACCAACATCTTTCAAATTATAATCGAATTCCTTAATCGCCCAATATGCTTTATGCTCCAATTATACTGGTACGTGACAAGTCTTTAAAAAAATCAGTCTGTAAGGAGTCATTCTAATAGGAGTTTTATAAGCAGTCTTGTAAGCCTATAATGTGATATCCAGTCTAGTGGACCAATCTATTTTAGTAGGGCTTGCAGTCTTTTCAAGTATTTGTTTAATCTCTTTATTAGAAAATTTGACTTACCCACTGGTTTGAGGATGATAGGAAGTAGAGATTTTATGAATAATTTTAAAATTTTTTGCCAATCTATGAATGTATTTATTCCTAAAATGGGATCCTTCATCAGTGATAATCATTCTAGGCATTCCGTATCTAGAGAAAATATTTTTCATTAAAAACCTTGAAACACTTTTAGCATCACAACAAGATAAAGCTTATGCTTCAATCCACTTAGAAACGTAGTCTACTGCAATTAATATGTATAAGTTCTAAAATGAAGGAGTAAATGATCCAATGAAATCTAATCCCCAAACATCAAAGATCTCAACTTCTAAANAATATGCTTTATGCTCCAATTCTACTGTTAAGTGACAAGTCTTTCCAAAAACCAGTCTGTAAGGAGTCATTCTAATAGGATTTTTACAAGCAGTCCTGTAAGCCCATAATGTTGTATCCATTTTAGTGGACCAATCTATTCTACTAGGGTTTACAGTCTTTTCAAGTATTTTTTTAATCTCTCTATTAGAAACTTCAGCTAATCCACTGGTTTGAAGGTGATAAGCAGTAGAGATTCTATGAGTTATATTAAATTTTTCTGCCAATATCTGAATATATTTATTCCTAAAATTGGATCCTCCATCAATAATAATCATCCTAGTCATTCCGTATCTAGTGCAAATATTTTTCATTAAAAATCTTGAAACATTTTTAGCATCACAACGAGGTAACACTTGTGCTTCAATCCACTTAGAAATGTAGTCTACTGCAATTAATATATATAATTTCCCAAATGAAGGAATACATAGTCCCATAAAATCTAATCCCCAAACATCAAAGATCTCAACTTCCAATATGAAATTTAGAGGCATTTCATTTCTTCTAGATATATTGCCTACTCGTTGACATCGATCACAAGTTTTTATATATCTACAAACATCTCGAAATATAGTAGGCCAATAAAATCCAACTTGTAAAATCTTATAAGCAATTTTATCACTCCCGAAATATCCTCCAAATTCATAATCATGACATTTTTGATAATCAGTTCCGTTTCTTCATAAGGTACACATCTCCTCATAATCAGATCCTTACATTGTTTCTATAAATAAGGCTCATCCAAAAAATATGCTTTTGCATCATGAATGAATTTCCTTTGTTGTTGCAATGTCAGCATAGGTGGCAAAATATCACCTACAATATAGTTAACAATATCAGCATACTATGGTATTTTCCACACACTAACATTATAAAGCTGTTCATAAGGGAAATTGTCAAAAATTTCATTGTCATAATTCTTGATTTTCTAATCTTGACAAATGATCAGCAATTTGATTATCAGTTCTCTTTCTATTATTATAAATTTGTTCATTCGAGAAATTGTCTGTAATTTCATTGTCAGTGTCAGATAATCCTGATTTTCTAATCTTGACAAATGATCAACAATTTGATTATCAGTTCCCTTTCTATCAATAACATAATCAGCAATTTGATTATCAGTTCCCTTTCTATCAATAACCACAAAATCAAATTCTTGCATCAATAGCAATTTGATTATCAGTTCCCTTTCTATCATAACTACAAGATCAAATTCTTGTATCAATAATATCCATCTAATCAACCTTGGTTTGGCATCATAAACTACAAGATCAAATTCTTGCATCAATAATATCCATCTAATCAACCTTGGTTTGGCATCTTTCTTTTGCATTAGATATTTAATAGCTAAGTGATCAGTGTGCATAACCCATTTAGCTCCAATTAAGTAAGATTAAAATTTATCTAAAGCATATACGATAGCTAGTAGCTCTTTTTCAGTAACAGTATAGTTAATTTGAGCATCATTAAGAGTTTTACTAGCGTAGTACATCACCTTAAAAATTTTTTCATACATTTGTCCAAGGACAGCTCGAATAGCATAATCACTAGCATCACACATCGGTTCAAATGGTTTCTCCCAGTTAGGTGAAACTGTAATAGGGGCCATGATTAATTTTTCTTTTAATAACTCAAAGGCATTTAAACAGCTTTCAGTAAACTCAAATTTCTTGTTCTTTTCTAAAAGTTGTCATAGAGGTTTTGTAACTTTTGAGAAATCTTTAATAAAATCACAGTTCCTTTTCTAAAAGTTGGCATAGAGGTTTGGTAATTTTTGAAATATCTTTAATAAAACGCCTGTAAAATCCACATGTCCAAGAAAACTCCTAACGTCTCTTACATTAGTAGGAGGTGTTAGTTTAGATATAACTTGAATTTTTGCAGGGTCTGTCGAAGAAAACTTCTAACTTCTCTTACATTAGTAGGAGGTGTTAGTTTAGATATAACTTGAATCCAAGAAAACTCCTAACTTCTCTTACATTAGTAGGAGGTGTTAGTTTAGATATAACTTGAATCTAGAGGTTTGGTAATTTTTGAAAAATCTTTAATATAACGCCTGTAAAAACCAACATGTCCATAAAACTTCTAACTTCTCTTACACTAGTAGGAGGTGTTAGTTTAGATATAACTTGGATTTTTGTAGAGTCCGTTTCCATACCATTTTCCAAAATTTTATGCCCTAACATAATTCCTCCTGCAACCATAAATTGACATTTATCCCAATTTAGAACTAAATTAGTTCTTTCGCATAACTCTAAAACTTTTTTAAAATAAATTAAGCATGCGTCAATTGATGTTCTAAAGACAGAGAAATCATCCATAAATACTTCCGGCCCATCCTCAATTAACTTACTAAATATGGACATCATACATCTCTAGAATATTGCAGGTGCATTATATAATCCAAAAGACATTATTCTAAATGCAAAAGTTCCAAAAGGACTAGTAAATATTGTCTCNTAGGAGGTGTTAGTTTAGATATAACTTGAATTTTTGCAGGGTCTGCTTCCATACCATCTTCTAAAATTTTATTCCCTAACACAATTCCTCCTGCAACCATAAATTGTTATTTCTCCCAATTCAGAACCAAATTAGTTCTTTCGCATAAATCTAAAAATTTTCAAGATAATTTAAGCATGTGTCAAATGATGTTCCAAATATAGAGAAATCATCCATAAATACTTCCAATCCATCATCAATTAACTTACTACATATGAACACAATACATCTCTGGAATGTTGCAGGTGCATTACATAATCTAAAAGACATTCTTCGAAAAGCAAAAGTTCTAAAAGTACTAGTAAATGTTGTCTTTTCTTGATCCTCATGAGCAATAGGAGTTTGATGGTAACCGATATATCCATCTAAATAACAAAAATATTTGTGTCGAGTAAGTCTATCTACTATTTGATTTAAAAGAGGTAAAGGGAAGTGATCTTTCTTGGTGTCAGTGTTGAATTTTCTATAATCAAAGCAAATACACCACCCAGTAACTTGTCTGATAGGTATTAATTCATTATTTTTTTAGTAACACAATGAATTAGACTTACCCACGCACTATCTGAAATAAGATATATAATTCCAGTGTCTAACCATTTCAAAATTTCCTTCCTAACTACTTCTTTCATCATTGGATTTAATCTTCTTTGAGGATCAACTTTTGGTTTATATTGTTCATCTAATATAATTCTGTGCATACAAATTGAAGGACTCATTCCCTTAATATTAGCAAAGGTCCAATGAAAAGCTTTCTTATATATTTTCAATGTATTCAACAGTCTTTGCTCTTGCAAATTATTTAATTCTGAAGATATAATTACAGGTAATGTAGATGAGTCTCCAAGAAACACATACTTTAAGTGGCTAGGAAATATTTTCAACTCAAGTTCAGGTGGCTTTATAATTGACGGAACTAGATTCTTATCAACATTTTCTGTAATATCCAACATCTCAAATATTTCCTGAACATAATCCACTTCTTCATTTTCTAATTCATCGAAAATAACTTCATCACTCTCTTCAAAATGTTCTTTAAAATGTTTGTTCAATAGATGTTCACTAGTTTCCATGCAAAAACATTCATTCTCTTTCAACAGCAGGGTATTTCATAGATTTCACAATTTTAAAAGTCACAACTTGATCGTTCATAGTTAATTCTCCTTTTTGAACATCTATCATAGCATTTCCAGTAGCTAAAAATGGTCTCCCTAAAATGATAGGTATTTCTTTATCTTCCTCCATATCTAGAACAATGAAATCCACAAGCTAAAAATGGTCTCCCTAAAATGATAAGTATTTCTTTATCTTCCTCCATATCCTTTTTGAACATCTATCATAGCTTTTCCGCTAAAAATGGATAGGTATTTCTTTATCTTCCTCCATATCTAAAATAATGAAATCCACCGGAAAGATAAATTTGGGTATTTCTTTATCTTCCTCCATATCTAAAACAATAAAATCCATAGGAAAGATAAATTTATCCTCTTTTACTAACACATCTTCTATAACTCTCTTAGGATATGTAACTGAACGATCCGCTAACTAAAAAGTTACAGAAGTAGGTGAAACTTCTCCTAATCCAAATCTTATGAAAATTGATAGAGGCATAGGATTAATGCTGGCTCCCAAATCACATAAAGCTCTTCCATAAAATGTTTCACCGATAGCACACAGTATAGTGAAACTACTAGGATCTTTTGATTTTTTAGGAAGCTTTTTCTGAATAATTGCACTAGTGCTAAGGGCAACAATTTTGTTATCCGTGAACTTTCTTTTCTTGTTTAGAATATCATTCATAAATTTCACATAATTGGGCATTTGCTCTAAAGCTTCTATGAAGGGAATATTTACCGTTAACTTCTTAAGAATTTCAAAAAATTTGGAAAATTGTTTATTTTGTTTGTGTTGCTTCAATCTTTGAGGAAACGGTGGTGGAGGTTTCTCCACAGTAATTTTCAATGCTGTAAATGGATATTCTAAATTTGGGTATTCATGACCCTTTTCCTTTTCGGTATCCACTTTCTCTTTTTCAATTTCTGTTTCTTTTTGCAGGTCTCCAATTCTTTTCCACTTCGTAATTGTATCGCTTTTATCTGTTCTTTTCCTTGATTTTTAGGATTTGGTTCCACAGTATTAGAAAATGTTTCTAATGTTTGGTTACTAAGTGCAGTAGGGATATGCTTTAATTGGTTTTCAATATTCTTAATAGCAGTTCCTTGATGTTGTAATTGATTTCCTTGAATCTATCACAGTACTAGGAAAAGTTCCTAATGTTCGGTTACTAAGCACAGTAGTGATATGCCCTAATTGTAATATTCTTAATAGCAGCTCCTTGATTTTGTAATTGATTTCCTTGAATTTGTAATTGATTTCCTTGATTCTAAGAAAAAGTTCCTAATGTTCGGTTACTAAGCGCAGTAGCGATATGTCCCAATTGGTTTTCAATGTTAATAGCAGTTCCTTGATTTTGTAATTGATTTCCTTGAATTTGTAATTGATTTCGTTGATTCTGCAATTGTTGACCCATGTTTAATATCAGCTCTTCTATACACAACTTCTTCTCCTTAATTTGAGTGTTACTGTTAAATCCTGGAGGATAATAATGTTTGTAGTTAACATTTCTTTGGTTGGATGAATTTCCTAATTAGTTCATTGGGTTGTTCGCCCATTATTGATTTTTAAAAGAATTGTTATTCCAAAATTTGGATGATTCTTCCAACCTGGGTTATAATAGTTCGAATAAGTGTTGTTGGGTCTATTAATAGCATTTAAAGTCTCATATGAAGTTTGAACATCTACAATCTGCCCAGATGAATTCTCTTTCATCATAGGAGGTGTTGGAGAATAATTCATCCCATAATGATCTAATTTCTTCGATATTGTAGCAATCTGCAAAGCCAACATAGATATTGCATCAAACTCATGGATACTAGCTACTCTTTTAGGATTTACCCATTCAGAGGGTCATTGAAAATTGTTGGTCATGATCTAATTTCTTTGATATTGCGGTAATCTGCGAAGCTAACATAGATATTACATCAGAATCGTGGATACTAGCTACTCTTTTAGGATTTACCCGCTCAGAGGGCCATTGAAAATTGTTGGTAGCAATATACTCTTTTAGGATTTACCCTTTCAGAGGGCCATTGAAAATTGTTGGTAGCCATCTCTTCTACTAATGAATAAGCCTCATCAAAAGGTTTTAGCATTAAAGAACCACCAGCCGCAGCATCTATAATCGATCTAAGTGATCCCACTAATCCATTATAAAAACTTTGAGTTTTCAACCAATCTGGTAAAAAATGATGAGGGCATTTCCTCAAAAGATCTTTAAATCTCTCTCAAGCTTCGTATATTGACTCTCCATCAATTTGACAGAATGATGCTATGTCATTTATAAGTTTAGCAGTTTTGGATGGAGGGAAATATTTGGATAGAAATTTCTATGAAAGTTCTCCCCAAGTTCTAATAGATCCTGATGTTGATGAATTTAACTAGATCTTAGCCTTATCCCTTAGTGAAAAAGGAAAAGTCTAAGTCTAACAACATCAATTGAAACTCTGTCATATTTAAAAGTAGCACATAGTTCTAAAAAACTAGCAAGGTGTAAATTAGAATCTTCATTTAATGTACCTCTGAATTGATTTTTTTGTACCATTTGGATAATAACAAGTTTAAGCTCAAATGAATTAGCAGCTACATGAGGATTTTGGATAGATAAGTGAATTTCATCTGCTGTAGGATTTGCATAATCACGTAGGGGTCTATGTTGGTGTTCATTTTCTAATCCTTAGTTCATGTTGTTTTCCATTGTATCAGAATTTCTAGGTTCTCTTCTCAGTCTTCTAATTTTTCAAACAGTGTGTTCTAATTCTGAAATGTAAGGTATAAGATTTTCAAGTCCAAATTTACGCGTACAATTTCAAATCAGTACACAATAAACAGTTAACTAAATATGAAAATAAGTTGCAATTCAAGTAAAAACTTTCTAATAATTCTAATTTGTCCGTTACTCTAATTGTGATTTTTGTTACTCACTCCCTTGCAATGGCGCTAAAAACTTGACCACGACTTTATATATGCTTAAAAATATAAGTATTTAATACTGCTGTTAAAAGATTTAATTCCTCAGCAATTGTACCAAAAATTAATAACAGTTATAGATTCGATAAATATGAATGTAATAAATATTCAATAATTGTAAAGTCAGACTTATCAATGCAAGTATACATATCACTCAAGTAACATAGGGCTACAATGGAGTCCTAGATATCGATCCCACAGGGAGTAAGATTAAAACTACAAACTAAGATTTTAGAAAATCAATACTTTAATTGTAACAATGAAATTCAATTTGTTTATCTGCCACTAATAGGAAATTTAAATAAATTTGTAATTTAATAAGTATTAAATAACTAATTATACTATAGAAGGCTCTAATGTGATATTCGATATATAAGAAAGCATCCTTCTCCTTGTCAAGTAATTATAGTGAATGGATAAAGTGAATCAATTCAATTTGTATTGTGCCAAATACGAGCATACATATTCTTTACCCTTTGCTCTAGACATAAAGAATATTAACTAATCTTATGCTTGTTTACTGAATCTGCGCCTAGGCTGGGAAGATACCGGCTCTCACTTTAGAGCTTCAGCGTTCCCCTCGCCTGAGGGCTAACATCTACACTTCAGCACCCAAACGATAGGTCCGAATTATAGATTTTAGTCTGTCACTCTAAAATCTCCAATTCAATGTCCGATAGTATTATTTTCCTATTTATTTGCACCTAACTTCCAAGGGCTTTAACCCCCCTGAATCTTAAATGTAACCTTCAATTTAGTTGTAAAACTCAACATGTTTTAACAAATCAATTGACCAGATTGAAAGTAAATTAAGATCAAAGTGAAAAATTCATCATAATTTCTTAAAACTTTTCATGGCTTCACCAATTCAAATCGCCGTTTCACAAATCTCGAGACAAGGAGAAAGACAAAGAAAACTACTAAGAACTCATGGGGAAAACAGAACAAAACTCAGAATTCCTATATAAAAGCAAAGTCATACAAACTACAATAAGTAAATAAACTTAGATCTAATTTCTCCCCAAGAAAACTCCATGAAGTTCCTCTGAATCTCTTCCTTTCTTTACAGTACACAAAATTCCTCTTCGAAGAAGCAAGGAGGAAGAAATCTCTCACTTTTCCTCCACTCTTACAATCTCTTTAAGAATTCCTCACAATTTAGACGCTCTAACAAACTCTCTACACACTTATGGAACCTTTCTAACCTCCAGGGCCTCTCTAATTTTTGGCCAAAATCTTCTTTTGAAGTTGTGGATGAGCTTTCCCAATAGTTGCCTAAGCATCCCTCCAAAATTCATCCTCATCGAAGGCCTAGTTGGACATAACTGCCGAGCTCACCGTCAGCGGCCTCGAGGGTGCCATCGGTGGGCCTTCTAAATGAGTTAATTTTGGAGTCTCGAGAAAATCTCACCGTCGGTGTCGTTGGGCTCATCGTTGGCGCCGTTGGGCTCGCCGTAGGTGCCCTAGTTCAATTCTTCAAATTTTGGTCTTTTTTACTCCAAATTTGCTCCTTTTTGCATCGCTAGTTCAAATCTTCACATTTTGGTCCTTTTCGCTCCAAATTCGCTCATTTTTGCATCGTTTGCTCCAAATTTACCCTAATCATCATTCCTGCAACAAAACATCAAAAATACCTTTCTTTAAAGTGCAATATCATTAAAAACAGCATAAAATAGGTATGAAAATCTACATCATTCCTGTAACAAAACATCAAAAATACCTTTCTTTAAAGTGCAATATCATTAAAAACATTATAAAATAGGTATGAAAATCTCAACATATTTTCCTTTGGTCAACTACTGATAATGTGGGAAGTCCTTCGTTCATTTTATGGCAACTTTATAAAAAGGTTTTTTTGCATTTGAGGGATTGAAACTATAATGTTTTTGGGAATGTTCACACTAAATTTCTTGATGCACAGTCTAAGGTTGATTTGCTAGAAGCTGAAGATTTTTACAGTCCTCAATGGGCTAGCGATGTGGCTCAGGCTTATGCTTCCCTTCTTGAAGCTATTGATTTAGTGGAAGGTCTCCTTAAAAAAAAAGCTAATGACACTTATTTTTCTTGCGGGGATAGAAACACTTCCTATTTCATGCCTCTATTAAATATAGACATAATTTGAATACTATCCTCAAGATTAAATCGTCTGATGGTGATATCCTTACTGATCCTGAGGATATTGGTAACAGCGCAGTCCAACATTTCACAAACTTAGTCCAGCTTCAGGCTTCAGTTTTGCCTGTTGATGGGGATGTCTTCAATGAGGAAAGTGATTATGTCTCTTCTCTCTATCTGTCTGATGTTCTTACTAAAGATGATATCCTTATTACGCTTAGGAGTTTTAATCCTAATAAGGCTCTTAGACCTAATGGTTTCACATCCGCCTTTTATATTAAATGTTGGGATATCATTAAGAAAGAGGTGATGAATGCCATTTAATGCTACTTTTTTGGGGAAAATCCAGGAAAATATTTCACTTCCTCTTTAGTTGTGCTTATCCCTAAAGGCAATGATAAAATCAGTTGGGATAACTTCCGCCCCATTTCTCTAACTTTTGTTCTCTCCAAAGGGATTAGAAAGATTATTGTTGCTCGGCTTCAGCCTCATTTGTCAAAAATTATCTCACCGCACCAGTCTTCTTTCGTTCAAGGTAGGGAAATATCGGATAATATCCTCCTTGCTCAAGAAATTATCGAGGATCTTGATAAAAAGTGTAGAGGTGGGAATGTGGTGATTAAGCTTGTTATCAGGAAAGCTTTTGATTCCATGAACTAGAAATTTATTTTGAGTATTCTTCGAGCCCACGATTTTTTTACGAACTTTTGTTCTATCATCAAAAGATGGCTTGAACTAAATCATTACAGTGTTCTGGTTAATGGGAAATCCTTTGGTTTTTTCCCCTCTTTCAGGGGTATTAAACAAGGTGACCCTCTCTCACCTACGATTTTCATCCTTGCTTTTGATTATCTCTCTCTCCGTATGAATCAAATACAATTGTTACACCCTCACACTCAATTTATGCATAAATCTAAGCTTATGGTTAGCCCCCATGCTTACGCTAATGATATTATCCTCTTTTCCAACGCCAGTATGACTGCTTTTATAATTTTGATGTAAACCTTAAATATCTTTAAAAATACTTCTAGATTAACATTTAACAAGGCTAAATGTCAGCTATATTTTAGCAAGTATGTTAGCACCACACACCTCAAGTGGCCTACCTTCCTCTAAAATATTTGGGAGTCAATCTTTTGCGGGGTAGAAAGAGACAAACTAAGATGCATGATGTTGTTGATAAAATTAAGTCTAGGATTAATGACTGGAGAAATACCTTTCTTTCTAATGGGAGTAGATTCACTTTGCTTAAGAGTGTCCTTTACACCCTCCCTCTTTATTCTCTTCAAGTATTGCAATTGAAAAAAAGTACTCAAATTTCTTTGGAGAGGATTTTTAATAAATTCCTTTGGGCTGATAGCACTCAACGTAAAATTTGGACTACGTGGGATAAAGTTTGCAAACCCAACACTGTTGGTAGTCTAAGTTTTAGGAACCTTAGTCACCTTATGGAAATCAACATGTGTAAACTTTGGTTCAAATTTCATTCAGGCACTTCTCTCTAGGCTCGTTTTCTTCACTACAAATATTGTACCCATTTGCACCCTACTAATGTTGTTTGAAAGGTTGAGGATACTGAAGTTTGGAAATCACTGTTAAATGTTAGATCTATTGCTCAGAATTTCATATTTTGGGATGTTGGCATTGGTAACTTATCCTTATGGTTTGATTAATGGGGCACGATAGATCTCTCTACGTTCCCACATAATTTGCAGGATAACACATTAATGGTTTCTGACTGTTGGAAAGATGGGGCTTGGGATGTTAATAAGCTTAGAAATTTGATTGGAGATAATACTGATCACATTCAAAGAATTCCCGTAGATGCTACTAAATTGGATACACCTTTATGGAAATTTACTTCAAATGTGTCCATCACTAAATTTGTATATCAAAAGCTTCATACTTTTAGTCCTCAACAGTGGACTTTTAATCTTTGGAATGCTTTCTTATCTCCATCTATATCAGTCTTTCTCTGGAGATATTACTCAATGTTCTTGCCTTTTGAAGATATACTTAAGTTAAAAGGTTTGTCTATGCCTTCAAGATGCTATCTTTGTAAATGCAATGAGGAGACTGTCGCTCATCTTTTATATGATTTCCAATTTGCTCGGGAAGTTTGGTGCTCGGTTAGGTTGTATTTTGGTATCAATTAGACAATGAATTCTTATGATCATCATGAATGGAGCAATTATATCAAAGTTTAGAAGGCTGCACCTTTTTATAAAGAAACTTTGAAACCTTTTCCTTTTTTTATTCTTTGGTTCCTTTGGTCTACTAGGAATGCTCATAAGTACGAGGCTCTCCCCCCTACAGCTGCTCTTACCGCTTCATATAAAATTCCTTATTTTCTTAAAGCTTCTTGCCTCATTGCATTAAGCTCTAATTTGCCTCAGAGGGGTAGTAGTCCCTTCTGATACGATGCCAACCCCCCTCAGTTGGTTGGATTAAACCTAATGTAGATGGGAGCTGGACTTTATCTGCTGCTGGGACTGGTGGAATTTTTTGTAATTCTTCATTGAGATGCCTTTGTTACTTTGCCTCACCGGTTTGTGCCTAGACACCTTTAGAGGCTGAGTTTTATTCTTTATGGAATGCTTTACACATTGTTGCGACCTTACATCACCATGCTTTAATTATCAAGACTGATTTTATGGCTATGTTTAATATTCTAAATAAGAACACCTTCCCTACGTGGAATGTCATTTGTCTGTTTAACATGGTTCAGGGGTTCATTAAAAGACATAATTTGGTTTTGCAATTTAATTTCATCAATAAGGAAAGTAACACTGCTGCCGATTAGTTTTCCAAACAAGGTCTCTAATGAATTCTTGTGGGTGTGGTGCCCCTCTTCAACTTCAAATACTTTTAAATGGGGATTTACTTACTATGCCTTATATCAGAAGATAAAGGGATTTTATATTTCTCTACTATTTCTGATCAATTTTTATTAGCTGCTTTTACTGTTTAACTGTTCGATTCTTCATGCTTTATTATGAGTTGCATTTTGGTAGCCTTTTTCACCTTGTTTTGTCTTCAAATTTGGACCGTGAGACTGGTTTTCGTGTTTTATCTTGCTTGGCCTGCTCTTTTTGGACGCCTGGGATCTCATTTATGGGTATTGGAGTTGGTAACTTTACCATGAGATGTATGGAGCTGCTGCCTTTAAATTTCGGACATCTGGGAACTGCTTGGAGCGGCAGGGATGGCTTATGCAGAAGTTTTATGGATTTCCACACTCCTTGCAGGTTTTGGCTTTTATTGTTGCGGTCTTCACTGGATCTACAAGCCGTCAGTTTGACCATGCTCCTCGACACCACTGTTACTATGGGATTTTATGCATATTGTTATTTTGGGACTTTATGTACGTGTAATTTTTTGGGTATATTTTTTTCTTTTGGTATACATTTTGGATGATTACATGTACCTTAGGTTGGTTTCTTTCAGTTGCATTGTACTGCGAAGAGTGAAACCCCTAAGTGTTTGTTGTTTTTTTTTTAGATGGGGATCCACTTTCCCTCCCTAACTATGTAANCTTACATTGTTTATATAAATAAGGCTCATCCAAAAAATATGCTTTCACATCATGAATAAATTTCCTTTGTTGTTGAAATGTCAACATAGGTGGTAAAATATCACTTATAATATAGTTAACAATATCAGTATACCATGGTATTTTCCACTCCTTAATATTATAAAATTGTTCATCATAGAAACTGTCTGTAATTTCATTGTCGGTGTCAGATAATTCAAGATTTTCTAATCTTGACAAATGATCAGCAATTTGATTATCAGCTCCCTTCATATCAATAACCACAAGATCAATTTCTTGCATCAAAAGTATCCATCTAATCAACCTTGGTTTGACATCCTTCTTTTGCATCAGATATTTAATAGCAGAGTGATCAATGAGCACAACACACTTATCTCAATTGAAATAAGATCTAAATTTGTCCAAAGCATACACATTGGCCAGTAACTCTTTTTTAGTGAGAGTATAACTAATTTGTGCATCATTAAGAGTTTTCCTAGCATAGTATATAACTTTAAAAATCTTTTCATACCTTTGTCGAAGGACATCTCTAATATCATAATCACTAGCATCACACATCAATTCTAATGGTTTCTCCAAGTGAGGTGAAACTATAATAGGGGCTGTAATTAATTTTTCCTTTAATAACTCAAAGACATTTAAAC
>JXCR01135871.1:0-38848 GCA_002079205.1 Phalaenopsis hybrid cultivar | reverse complement strand
TACTTTGATACACTATGTCTTAGTTTAGGATAACCTAGTGGTTAGGAACTTGTTCAAAACTAAAACTAAGCCAGGAGGTGCTACTATGAAGAGGCTCGGAGTAAACATCGTGGGCAGCGCGGCAAAGGATAACTTCGAGATGAATCTGCAGCAGCGAAACATTTTCACATCACCTATACATTTTCTTTAGTTTAAATAACCCGCAGGATCATTTCTTTAGGTTTTTTGCACAACTCTGTTGTGTAATTATAAGTCCTAACGTTTTAGGATTCCGAGGTTACCGTATGGTACGGTGTAAATCCTCCTGTCTTTTAGGCTATTTGCACAAGTCTGACGTCGTGCAAATATAAGTCCTAAANTTTATATTTAAATTATTTTTAAAAGCACAAAATCATCATCTTTTCAAACTACGAAAATTAAGCTGAACGATAAAACGGCCGACAATATCCCAATTGCAGTGTGGAAATATTTGGGAGTTTCTTGGCTCACTAAACTCTTTAATATTATTTTAAAAACTAAAAAGATGTATGAGTAGAGGAAGAGTATTTTGGTCCCCATTTTTAAGAGTAAAGGGGATGCACAAGAGCGCAAATTATAGAGGAATTAAGTTGATGTGTCATATTTTAAAATTATGGGAGAGGGTAATTGAACATAGGTTAAGACGCATCACAAACAGAGGAATTAAGTTGATGTGTCATACTTTAAAATTATGGGAGAGGGTAATTGAACATAGGTTTAGACGCATCACAAAAATTTCTCATAATCAAATTTGGATTTATGCCTGGGGTCTACTATGTATGCTGTACATGTTATTTATTTCTCATAATCAATTTAGATTTATGTCGGGCAGGTCTACTATGGAAGCTATACATTTATTGAGAGGCTTGATGGAGAAGTTCAGAGATAATAAGGAGAATCTACATTTGATTTTTATTGATTTAAAAAAAACTTACGGAGAAGTTCAGAGATAATAAGGATAATCTACATTTGATTTTTATTGATTTAGAAAAAGCTTATAATTTGGATTTATGCCGAGCAGGTCTACTATGGAAGCTATACATTTATTGAGAGGTTTGATGGACGATTTATGCCGGGGTTTATGCCAGACAGGTCTACTATGGAAGCTATACATTTATTGAGAGAGAGATAATAAGGAGAATCTACATTTGATTTTTATTGATTTAGAAAAAGCTTACGATAAAGTCTTTATGTCGGGCAGGTCTACTATGGAAGCTATACATTTATTGAGAAGTTTGATGGAGAAGTTCATTATGTCGGGCAGGTCTACTATGGAAGCTATACATTTATTGAGAGGTTTGATGGAGAAGTTTAGATAACAAGGAGATCTACATTTTGATTTTTATTGATTTAGAAAAAGCTTACGATAAGGTTCTAAGAGATATCCTTTAGAGAGTTCTGATTTTTATTGATTTAGAAAAAGTTTACGATAAGGTTCCAAGAGATATCCTTTGGAGAGTTCTCGAAAAAAAATATGTTGATATGACTTATATTAAAGTCATTAAAGATATGTATACTAAAGTTGTTACTTGTGTTCAAACTGGAGGATTGACAAAATATTTTCCTATTTCTGTTGGACTACATCAGTGATCGGCTTTAAGCTCATTTCTTTTTGCCTCTTACTGGACTCTACAGGAGGATGTACCTTGGTGTATGCTTTTTGCTGATGATATTCTTCCCGTGGATAAAATGAGAGAAAAAGGCCAGGAAAAACTTGAATTATGGCATGATATCCTTTTCGTGGATAAAACGAGAGAAAAAGCCCAGGAAAAACTTGAATTATGGAGGTGCATTGGAGGAGTCTAAAGGCCTTCATTTAAGTAGAACTAAAACTGAATACATGGAATGTAATTTTAGTAGTAATAGCTATAGTGCTGCTGATGACATCCTTCTCGTGGATAAAACGAGAGAAAAAGTCCAGGAAAAACTTGAATTATGAAGGTCTACATTGAAGTCTAAAGGTAAGACGAGAGAAAAAGCCCAGGAAAAACTTGAATTATGGAGGTCTACATTGGAGTCTAAAGGCACGAGAGAAAAAGCCCAGAAAAAACTTGAATTATGGAGGTCTACATTAGTGCTGATGACATCCTTCTCGTGGATAAAACGAGAGAAAAAGTCCAGGAAAAACTTGAATTATGAAGGTCTACATTGAAGTCTAAAGGTAAGACGAGAGAAAAAGCCCAGGAAAAACTTGAATTATGGAGGTCTACATTGGAGTCTAAAGGCACGAGAGAAAAAGCCCAGAAAAAACTTGAATTATGGAGGTCTACATTAGGAGTCTAAAGGCCTTCGTTTAAGTAGAACTAAAACTGAATACATGGAATGTAATTTTAGTAGTAATAGCTCTAGTGACAGAAGTGCAATACATGGAATGTAATTTTAGTAGTAATAGCTCTAGTGACATAAGTGTGACTTTGGGTGATTAAATTATTAAAAGGTATGAAGGATTTAGATATCTTGGGTCCGTTGTTCAAAGCAATGGTGATATAGATGGGGATGTTAATAGTAGAATTCAAGTTGGTTGGTTGAAGTGGAGGAATGCTTCGGGCCTTTTGTGTGATAGAAAAGTACCGCTAAGACTGAAAGGAAAATTTTATAAGACGATGGTGAGACCTGCAATGCTCAATGGCGCTGAATGTTGGCCTTTAAAAGAGAAGCATAATAATAAGTTAAGTGTTGCCGAGATGAGAATGATTAGGTGGATGAGTGGCTTTACACTTAGAGACAAAATGCGGAATGAATATATTCGTGATAGGGTTGGTGTAGCTCCTGTGACAGACAAAATTAGAGAAAGTCGTCTTAGATGGTTTGGTCATATTAAACGTCGACCATTAGATGATCCGATTAGGAGAGTAGATGTTTTAGATTCGACTTGTGTTAAGAAAGGCAGAGGTAGACCTAAGAAAACTTGGGCTTATTGTATTAAAAATGACTTAATTTACTAGAACTAAATGAAAATATGACACTAAATAGGACGCAATGGAGAAAAAGGATTCATGTAGCCGACCCCACGTAGTGGGATTAAAACTTTGTTGTTGTTGTAGTAGTTTGTGCCCAATATCTGATGTGTTGGAGAAGTTCTCTTGATTTTCATTCAGCCATGAGAGATTGGTTCACAGCCAGAGGTGGCATTGTAAGAGTAGCTTATATCAAAGGCCATCCCATGTTTAACCATCAAGTTTACAATGAGATAAACTACAAACATCAGAGGAATCAGAAGAGCCATGAAGAACATCTTGGATGTCATGCCGGTAAACAAGATAGTACTTCCTTTTCTTATTCCTTTTAAATAGAAAAGATCAAAATTTCATAAGAGATACACCAGACCAAACTAATGGCTCAGGAATATGAAGTAATAAAAGAAAAAATGAGAGCTCCTGATGGATTCCTCAGAAAAATCGAAAAATGTACAATAATAAACACAAAAGTTATTCAATACAAATACAAGTAATTAAATACATGATATCATTTCCCTTCATATAGAAATATGTGATCATCATCATAAATAAAATCAGTATCTCCCTTATTTGAACGTGTAGAGACCTTCCTCAATGAAGTCTATGGTACAACTGGATAGGATGGGTGGTGGACAGCTACTGCAGGGATTTATAGGCTTGGCTGTTGGAAGCTGCTAGTGAGGTTTCCAAAGATGCTGGGGTTAACTGTCAAATTGAAGATTCCAGAAATGGTTCCAAAATTGCTGTCAATGTTTTGAATGCTTCCAGATATGGTCATAAGGTTTCCATGGTTTTTTTCTTCTTTTTTTTTTTTTTTGCTTTTTATAAATACATTTGCATTGCATGGATAAGAATTATGCAAAAGATTAAATAAAGCAAAAAAGAAAAAAATTACTATAGATAGAAGTCATGCAAATTGATTTTGCAAATTATATTTGCCAACTAAAGCAGCACTTAACAATAATGAATTGAAAATGAGACTCATAAAACCAACACCAGGTAATTGAAATGACTAAGATGATGACAATTACATTGCATATGTTTACATAAATGCTATGCCATGCTATAAAAACTTAAATATAGTATATTATGCAAAGAGTTTGATATATAGTTTATGTTAACTTTTGAGAATAGAACGGGCTAATATTATTGAGCAGTAAAAGTGATATAAATACATAATATAAGGGGTATAAAAAAGGAAAAATATAATGCCTAAATCTTTCCTAATAACACCCAAAAGACAAAAAGGAAATGTATAAACTAAGAAATATATATATAAATGAATAACTAGAAAGGCAATAAAATATAAAAATAACTTCTAATATTCTCCCTCTAGTTGAAGCATAGATGTCAATCATATTCAACTTGGATTTGAAGTCTTCAAACAACGCCAAGGAAGGTTCTTTATAAAGATAACTGCGAGTTGACCACTAGCTGGGATAAATGAAACACAAATCTTCCTAGAATCGAGCATCTCCTTAATGAAGTGACGGTACATCTTTACATGTTCGGTGTGATCAAGTTGGACCGGATTATAAGCAATGTTAATTGCGATTTTATTATCACATGGCAGCTATAGAAAAGCAAAGACCGATATACGTAATTCATGGAGCATGATGCGTAACCATAGTGCATCACAAATTCCCAAGGACATCGAACGAAACTCGGCTTTTGCACTGCTTCGGGCAACCACCGACAGTTTCTTATTTTTTCATGTGACAAGATTTCCCCCACACGAATGAGCAATACCACAAGGTAGATCACCGATCATGGACAAACCTGACAAAATGAGCGTCAGTATAAACTACAATAAAACAAAAGGTGTGGCACGAGAATAACAAATTTGAGCTCGGTGTGCTCTTTAAGCAGTGGAGGATCCATTGGACAATTGTGAGATGGTAGTCATAAGGGTCATGCATGAATTGACTTACAATACTTACCGTATAGCAAATATTGGGGTGAGTATGAGAGAGATAAATTAGTTTCCACACCAAGCGTTGGTAGTGTCTTGTTCGCAGAAACAATATTGGGAATATCAGTCAATTTCTCATTAGCGACCATTGGAACAGCTACTGATTTGCAAAGTAGAAGGTTGGTCTCTGTCAATAGGTTCATCACATATTTGTGTTAAAAAGGCAAATGTCCCAAAAGAACCGGACAACTTCCACGCCTAAGAAGTATCAGAGAGACCCCAATTCCTTCATTTGAAATGATGCGGCAAGGATGCCTTTACAAGATTCCAAGGCTGGCAAATATTACTTGTGAACACAATATCGTTGACATAGACGATAAGGATGGAAATTAGACCACCAGAGACATACCGAAAGAAGAGAGTATGATCTGATTAAGCCTGAGAGAGCCAATGGTCCGCTGCCACCTGCGTGAACTTATCAAACCAAGCCTGAGGGGATTGTTTCTGTTTGTAGAGGGACATCCACAGCCGACACACTTGTCCTCGGAAAGAAGTAAATTCAAATCCTGAAGGAATAAACATGTACACCTTCTGTGTGAGATCGTCATTAAGAAAGGCATTCTTAACATCAAGTTGGAGTTTAAGGGCCAATCCAAATTCACAGCAAAAGGTAACAGGACCTGTGTAGTGTTCAGTTTCGCAACCACGACAATTGGCTCCTTAGAGTCAACTCCATAGGTTTATGAGTAGCTTTTGGCGACCAACTATGTTTTGTTGCGTTCAAAGATTCCATCGGAGTTAAATTTAGTACTGAAGACCCATCGGTAACCAACTGCTTTCTCTCCCAGAGGAAGATCAACAACATCCCACTTATGATTTCACTGAAGAGCATTCATCTCATGCATTAATGCAACCTTCCAGAAAGGCTGCCAATGCTGCCTCAATAGTGGATGGAAGACAATAAACCGTTGAGGAAATGGCAAATGCTTTATAGGTCGGTGACAAGCTGTGAAAAGACATTTTGCAATGGAATAACGAGAGCAAGTTTGATTGCGTACCTCAATGGTAGAGCTCACATCCTCATTCGGAGGAGTAATCTCCGCAAGTGCAGTGAAGGGGATATCGGCGGGGGTGGATTACAAACCCTGCAAAGACAGCAGGCTCAACAGTAAGGGTATTATGACGGGTCTCAACTGAGGGGTTGATGTACCAAGTGTAGACACGAACAGTGAATGGAGAAGATGTTGGTTTGGTAGATGGAGGATCCAGTGGGACAAATAGTTCTTCGAGAACAATCGTTGCAGGAGTAGGTAGCATATCCAACGGACTTGGGAAAGGAGTGTCCAAAAAATCTAGCTCCCACTCACTTGAGGCAGTGTTGAGAAAGTAGAGAATACTTTCAAAGAAGACATCGACACTCACATAGAGTTTATTTGTGATAGAATTGAGATGTGATAGCCCTTTTTGAATGGCAGATATCCAAGGAATATACACTTGATTGACCGAGGATCAAGTTTACCATGAGTTAGGGTTGTGTATTGAACAAATGGCATGCCCCCAAATATTTTTGGGTCTAAAGTGGAGAAAACCCGATTTGTAGGAAAACGGGACCTCAAGATTACTAATGGTTTGAATTTTGTGAATTTTATAAGGACTCTAATAATGAGATATGTGGCGGTAAGTATGACATTATTCAAAAACCGTTTCGGGACATTCAATTGAAATATAATGGAACGAACAACTTCAATAAGGTGTCGGTTTTCAGCTCGGCTACCATATCTTGTTGAGTATCTATACAGGAGTTGTGATAGAGGATGCCATTACTTACCAAAAAAATCTACTAATATAAAGTTAAAGGATTCAAAGTCGTCGTCAGTCTGAATGACTTGAATTAATTGGGTTAAAATGAAGGAATAAAATTTTTTTAAGATGGCAACAGCTTTAGATTCGTCTTTTATAGATTTGTGTCAGTCAAGTGTGATCATCAATCAAGATAAGGAACCACCATTTTATTGGTATAACTAGGCATTCGAGAGAGTCCCCACAAGTCACTATGAATTAGTGAAAAATGTGCGGAAGGAGTGTAAGAGTGCGATGAATATGGTACTTGATGTTTAGCAAACTGACAAGTCTCACATTTGAAACTAGATATATTTTTATTAGTAACACCAATGGATACAACTGTCTTAAATGTTAAAAACTATGATGACCCAAACGACAATGTAAAAGCATAATAGGATATTCAATGGACTGAAAAAGACTATAAATATTGGATTGAGTGACATCGTCAACATTGCTTTTCCTTTAGAAAAAGTAGAGTTCGGCTACCCGCTTAGCAGTTTCAATTATCCTCCCCGAAAAACAATCCCGAAGGACAAACATCAAGAGAAAAATGAGCAGTACAATCAAGTTCATACGTCAACTTACTGACTAACAAGAGTACACATTAACGAAGGTACATGTAACACAGATTCTAAAATCAATTATGTTGTTAGAACAACAGACCATTTACCCATAATGAAACTACGGGGACTGTCAGTAATTTTAATTATATCTCTTATAGAGCACAGAGAATATGTCGAGAAGCCTTGAGAACATCTGATTATATGGTCATGGCACCTGAATAAATAATCCATGAACTAGAAGCAAAAATAGTCGGTATCATCAGAATGCTACCTTGACAAACATGAGAGGTTAATGGGCCAAAAGAGAACTGACTAGATCCAAATAGTTTGATCAAGTGTTCCATCTGACTCTTAATAGAGTATGGTGATCCTAGGAGGTTCAGAGTGGTAATCGACTGTAATATTGTGGCTTCTGAGGTCGTAACGAGACTCTTAACAGTAGAGGATTTGGTTGAAGGTTTATTCACAAGTTTCACACGGAGCTTTCAACACTTGTAACAGGTATGATTAAGTTTGTGACAGTAATCACAAGTGGAGTGATTGGCCCGTGATAACGTGGAGGAGGGTTGAGCACTGTTAGAAACCAAAGCTAACGATTCAGTTAAAGAGTAGAAGTGTTGAGCATGATAAGTCTATATCTTTATTCGCAACGTACCATAGTGAATGCAACATAAGTTGAAGTGGATCCTGGCCAAGAATATGACCCAAGACTTCTTCGAGATCCTTGTTTATACCCTCTAGGAAATGAAACACAAGATCCTTTTCCACAATTTTCAGAAAGTGGGAAAGATTAGCCGAAGAGTCCCATGTGTAGTCGTAATAGAGATCGCATTCAATCCATAAGGCCATTAAGCCATTGTAGAATTGGGTCTCGGTCCTTGATTCCTGTTTTGCCTTGTGTATCTTCTTAGAAACCTCTAAAGTTGGCATGAGTTTTCTAGGTCCGAGTAAGTATTCTATTCTATCATATATAGTGTGCTTGCAGCGTAAGAAAAAGAAACGAATGACCAATTGTAGTCTCCATGGAATTGATCAGTTAGAACATAACCATAGAATTCTCCACTTTTCGTACTCCATACACCTGGTCAGTTTTCGGACGTTCACGAATCATTCCTGTGAGATAGCCGAACTTCCTGTATTCTTTGACGAACAATGACATGGCTTGGGACCATTGATGAAATTTAGAGCCATTAAGTTTATGGGCGGTGATCAAGAAATTCATGTGATTTTCCGGGCCTACGATCTGCGTCGGTATTGAGGTTGTTGTCGATCCTCCGGTGGACTCAAGTACGTCGTTGGGAGGAGGCTTAGTGGTTGACGAGTCCGTCCTGATTCTGACTGAGCCAAAAGTGATGTTGGGTTAACGAGACATGGGAAGATTCTGGTTGTATAAGGAAGAACCAGCTACAGTCCTACACGGGATGATATGGCCTCAGCGAACAGTTCCAACAATCCTGAAGGGATACCGAGTCGGCTGGAAGAAGGTCCGGCGGATGGAAGGTTCTTTCCGAGGAAGATCAGGCTGGCTAGAGATATATATGGCCAGCTAGTGGGAGATATGGCAGTTGGGAAAAATACAGCAAGACAACCCACAAGTGGCCAACGGCAAAAATCTTGCAAGAGAAGGCCTACAGGTGGTTGACGGCTAGGGATGAGTCCTAGCGGCGACCAGGGTTAAAACCATGGTTCTGATACCATGCTAACTTTTGAGAATATAGCAGGATAATATTATTTAGCGGTATAAATACATGATACAAGGGATGTATATAAGAAAATATATAATACTCAAATATTTCCTAATAAAACCCAAAAAAAAGGAAAGGCATAAACTAGAAAATATATTTATAAATAAATAATAGAAAGGCAAGAAAGAATATAAAAATAGCTTCTAATAAAATAACTTCTAATACTTTATATATTATAAACTTGATTTCCATAACATCTTTTGTTTTGCTCAATTATATTTCTTAAATGTTGTGATAATATCAAGGAATGAACGTAATTTATCAAAAGTACAGCTAATGAAAGTGAATCAGACATCAATTGGTCAATGCGTTGACTTACATGATAACAGTTCAATAGTTAGGTCAATTGGACCACTCTAAAAAAATTGTTTGACTATTTAAAAAATAACATAAAACTTTATAGTAAAATTATTTTACAACAACGACAACAACGAGCCTTTATCCCACTAAGTGAGGTGGGCTACATGAATCCTTTTTCTCCATTGCGACCAATTGAGTGTCATATTTTCATTTAATTCTAATAAATGAAGATTATTTTTTATAAAATAAGCTCAAGTCCTTCTAGGTCTACCTTTACATTTCTTAACATAAGTTGAATCTAAAACATCTACTCTCCTAATAGAATCATCAGATGGTCGACGTTTAAAGTGGTCAAACGATATAAGATAACCCTCTCTAATCTTGTTCGTCACTAGAGCTACACCAACCCAATCACGGATATATTCATTTTGCATTTTATCTTTGAGTGTCAAGCCACTCACCCACCTAAGCATTCTCATCTCAACAACACTTAACTTTGTTCTAAGCTTCTCCTTTAAAGGCCAAATTTCTATACCATAGAGCATTATAGGTCTCACCACTATCTTATAAAAANAATTAATTTTGCAAATTATATTTGCCAACTAAAGCAGCACTTAACAATAATGAATTGAAAATGAGACTCATATACCCAAACCCAGGTAATTGAAATGACTAAGATGATGACAATTACATTGCAAATGTTTACATAAATGCTATGCCATGCTATAAAAACTTAAATATAGTATATTATGCAAAGAGTTTGATATATACTTTATGTTAACTTCTGAGAATAGAACGGGATAATATTATTGAGCAGTAAAAGGAATATAAATACATAATATAAGGGGTATAAAAAAAGAAAAATAAAATGCCTAAATCTTTCCTAGTAACACCCAAAAGACAAAAAGGAAATGTATAAACTAAGAAATATATATATAAATGAATAACAGGAAAGGCAATAAAATATAGAAATAACTTCTAATACTCTCCCTCTAGTTGAAGCATAGATGTCAATCATATTCAACTTGGATTTGAAGTCTTCAAACAACGCCAAGGAAGGTTCTTTATAAAGATAACTGCGAGTTGACCACTAGCTGGGATAAATGAAACACAAATCTTCCTGAAATCGAGCATCTCCTTAATGAAGTGACGGTACATCTTTACATGTTTGGTGTGATCATGTTGGACCGGATTATGAGCAATGTTATTTGCGATTTTATTGTCACATGGCAGCTATAGAGAACCAAAGACCGATATACGTAATTCATGGAACATGATGCGTAACCATAGTGCATCACAAATTCCCAAGGACATCGAACGAAACTTGGCTTCTGCACTGCTTCGGGCAACCACCGACAGTTTCTTATTTTTTAATGTGACAAGATTTCCCCCACACGAATGAGCAATACCACAAGGTAGATCACTGATCATGGACAAACCTGACCCAATGAGCGTCAGTATAAACTACAATAAAACAAAAGGTGTGGCACGAGAATAACAAATTTGAGCCCGGTGTGCTCTTTAAGCAGTGGAGGATCCATTGGACAATTGTGAGATGGTACTCATAAGGGTCATGCATGAACTGACTTACAATACTTATCGTATAGCAAATATTGGGGTGAGTATGGGAGAGATAAATTAGTTTCCACACAAAGCGTTGGGAGTGTCTTGTTCGCAGAAACAATATTGGGAATATCAGTCAATTTCTCATTAGCGACCATTAGAACAGCTACTAATTTGCAAAGTAGAAGGTTGGTCTCTGTCAATAGGTTTATCACATATTTGCGTTAAAAAGGCAAATGCCCCAAAAGAATCGGACAACTTCCACGCCTAAGAAGTATCAAAGAGACCCCAATTCCTTCATTTGAAATGATGCGGCAAGGATGCCTTTACAAGATTCCAAGGCTGGCAAATATTACTTGTGAACACAATATCATTGACATAGACGATAAGGATGGAAATTAGACCACTAGAGAAATACCGAAAGAAGAGAGTATGATCTGATTAAGCCTAAGATAACCAATGGTCCGCTGCCACCTGCGTGAACTTGTCGAACCGAGCCCGAGGAGATTGTTTCTATTTGTAGAGGGATATCCACAGTCGACACACTTGTCCTCGGAAAGAAGTAGATTCAAATCCTGAAGGAAAAAATAAGTACACCTCCTGTGTGAGATCGTCATTAAGGAAGGCATTCTTAACATCAAGTTGGAGTTAAGGGCCAATCCAAATTCACAGCAAAAGGTAACAGGACCTGTGTAGTGTTTAGTTTCGCAACCACGACAATTGGCTCCTTAGAGTCAACTCAATAGGTTTGTGAGTAGCTTTTGGCAACCAACTATGTTTTCTTGCGTTCAAAAATTCCATCGGAGTTAAATTTAGTACTGAAGATCCATCGATAACCAATTGCTTTCTCTCCCAGAGGAAGATCAACAACATCCCACGTATGATTTCACTGAAGAGCATTCATCTCATGCATTAATGCAGCCTTCCAGAAAGGCTGCCAATGCTGCCTCAATAGTGGATGGAAGACAATGAACCGTTGAGGAAATGGCAAATGCTTTGTAGGTCGGCGACAAGCTGTGAAAAGACATTTTGCAATGGAATAACGAGAGCAAGTTTGATTGTGTACCTCAATGGTAGAGCTCACATCCTCATTCGGAGGAGTAATCTTCGCAAGTGCAGTGTCGGGGATATCGGCGGAGGCGGATTGCAAGCCCTGCAAAGATGCATCAGGCTCAACAGTAAGGGTATTATGACGGGTCTCAACTGAGGGGTTGATGTACCAAGTGTAGACACGAACAGTGAATGGAGAAGATGTTGGTTTGGTAGATGGAGGATCCAGTGGGACAAATGGTTCCTCGAGAACAATCGTTGCAGGAGTAGGTAGCATATCCAACGGACTTGGGAAAGGAGTGTCCAAAAAATCTAGCTCCCACTCACTTGAGGCAATGTTGAGAAAATAGAGAATACTTTCAAAGAAGACATCGACACTCACATAGAGTTTATTTGTGATAGAATTGAGGTGTGATAGCCCTTTTTAAGTGGCAGATATTCAAGGAAGATATACTTGATTGACCGGGGATCAAATTTACTATGAGTTAGGGTTGTGTATCGAACAAATGTCATGCCCCCAAATATTTTTGGGTCTAAAGTGGAGAAAAACTGATTGGTAGGAAAACGGGAAAACGGGACCTCAAGATTACCAACCGTTTGAATTTGTGAATTTTGTGAGGACTCTAATGATGAGATATGTGGCGGTAAGTATGACATTATTCCAAAACCGTTTCGGGACATTCAATTGAAACATAATGGAATGAACAACTTCAATAAGGTGTCAGTTTTCAGCTCAGCTAACCTATCTTGTTGAGTATCTATACAGGAGTTGTGATAGAGGATGCCCTTACTTACCAAAAAAATCTACTAATATAAAGTTAAAGGATTCACAGTCGTCGTCAGCCTGAATGACTTGAATTAATTGGGTCAAAATGAAGGAATAAATTTTTTTTAAGATGGCAAGAACTTCAGATTCGTCTTTTAGATATAGATCCGCGTCAGTCGAGTGTGATCATCAATCAAGATAAGGAACCACCATTTATTGGTATAACTAGGCATTCGAGAGAGTCCCCACAAGTCACTATGAATTAGTGAAAAATGTGTGGAACGAGTGTAAGAGTGCGATGAATATGGTACTTGATGTTTAGCAAACTGACAAATCTCACATTTAAAACTAGATATATTTTTATTAGTAAACACCAATGGATACAACTGTCTTAAATGTTGAAAACTATGATGACCCAAACGACAATGTAAAAGCATAATAGGATATTCAATGGACTGAAAAAGACTATAACTATTGGATTGAGTGACCTAGTCAACATTGCTTTTCCTTTAGAAAAGTAGAGATCGGCTGCCCGCTTAGCAGTTCCAATTATCCTCCCCGAAAAATGATCCCGAAGGACAAACATCAAGAGAAAAATGAGCAGTACAATCAAGTTCATATGTCAACTTACTAACAAGAGTACACATTAACGAAGGTACATGTAACACAGATTCTAAAATCAATTCTGTTGTTAGAACAACAGACCATTTACCCACAATGAAACTACGGGGACTGTCAGTAATTTTAATTATATCTCTCNAGGATTCATGTAGCCGACCCCACGTAGTGGGATTAAGGCTTTGTTGTTGTTGTTGTTGTTGTTGTTGTTTTAGTTTGTGCCCAATATCTGATGTGTTGGAGAAGTTCTCTTGATTTTCATTCAGCCATGAGAGATTGGTTCACAGCCAGAGGTGGCATTGTAAGAGTAGCTTATATCAAAGGCCATCCCATGTTTAACCATCAAGTTTACAATGAGATGAACTACAAACATCAGAGGAATCAGAAGAGCCATGAAGAACATCTTGGATGCCATGCCTGTAAACAAGATAGTACTTCCTTTTCTTATTCCTTTTAAATAGAAAAGATAAAAATTTCATAAGAGATACACCAGACCAAACTAGTGGCTCAGGAATATGAAGTAATAAAAGAAAAAATGAGAAAAATCGAAAAATGTACAATAATAAACAGAAAACTTATTCAATACAAATACAAGGAATTAAATACATGATATCATTTCCCTTCACATAGAAATATGTGATCATCATGNCAATAAGGTGTCAGTTTTCAGCTCAGCTAACCTATCTTGTTGAGTATCTATACAGGAGTTGTGATAGAGGATGCCCTTACTTACCAAAAAAATCTACTAATATAAAGTTAAAGGATTCACAGTCGTCGTCAGCCTGAATGACTTGAATTAATTGGGTCAAAATGAAGGAATAAATTTTTTTTAAGATGGCAAGAACTTCAGATTCGTCTTTTAGATATAGATCCGCGTCAGTCGAGTGTGATCATCAATCAAGATAAGGAACCACCATTTATTGGTATAACTAGGCATTCGAGAGAGTCCCCACAAGTCACTATGAATTAGTGAAAAATGTGTGGAACGAGTGTAAGAGTGCGATGAATATGGTACTTGATGTTTAGCAAACTGACAAATCTCACATTTAAAACTAGATATATTTTTATTAGTAAACACCAATGGATACAACTGTCTTAAATGTTGAAAACTATGATGACCCAAACGACAATGTAAAAGCATAATAGGATATTCAATGGACTGAAAAAGACTATAACTATTGGATTGAGTGACCTAGTCAACATTGCTTTTCCTTTAGAAAAGTAGAGATCGGCTGCCCGCTTAGCAGTTCCAATTATCCTCCCCGAAAAATGATCCCGAAGGACAAACATCAAGAGAAAAATGAGCAGTACAATCAAGTTCATATGTCAACTTACTAACAAGAGTACACATTAACGAAGGTACATGTAACACAGATTCTAAAATCAATTCTGTTGTTAGAACAACAGACCATTTACCCACAATGAAACTACGGGGACTGTCAGTAATTTTAATTATATCTCTCATAGAGCACAGAGAATATGTCGAGAAGCCTTGAGAACATCTGATTATATGGTCATGGCACCTGAATAAATAATCCACGAACTAGAAGCAAAAACATTCAATATCATCAGAATGCTACCTTGACAAACATGAGAGGTTAATGGGCCAAAAGAGAACTGACTAGATCCAAATAGTTTGATCAAGTGTTCCATCTGACTCTTAATAGAGTATGGTGATCCCAGGAGGTTCAGAGTGGTAATCGACTGTAATATTGTGGCTTCTGAGGTCGTAACGAGACTCTTAACAGTAAAGGATTTGGTTGAAGGTTTATTCGCAAGTTTCCCGCGGAGCTTTCAACACTTGTAACGGGTATGATTAGGTTTGTGACAGTAATCACAAGTGGAGTGATTGGCCCGTGATAACGTGAAGGGTTGAGCACTGTTAGAAACCAAAGCTAACGATTCAGTTGAAAGAGTATAAGCGTTGAGCATGATAAGTCTCTATCTTTATTCGCAACGTACCATAGTGAATGCAACATAAGTTGAAGTGGATCCCGGCCAAGAATATANGTTGAAGTGGATCCTGGCCAAGAATATGACCCAAGACTTCTTCGAGATCCTTGTTTATACCCTCTAGGAAATGAAACACAAGATCCTTTTCCACAATTTTCAGAAAGTGGGAAAGATTAGCCGAAGAGTCCCATGTGTAGTCGTAATAGAGATCGCATTCAATCCATAAGGCCATTAAGCCATTGTAGAATTGGGTCACGGTCCTTGATTCCTGTTTTGCCTTGTGTATCTTCTTAGAAACCTCTAAAATTGGCCTGAGTTTTCTACGTCCGAGTAAGTATTCTATAAGATCGTATATAGTGTGCTTGCAGCGTAAAAAAAAGAAACTAATGGTCAATTGTAGTCTCCATGGAATTGATCAGTTATAACATGACCATAGAATTCTTCACTTTTCGTACTCCATACACCTGGTCAGTTTTCGGATGTTCACGAATCATTCCTGTGAGATAGCCGAACTTCCTGTATTCTTTGACGAACAATGACATGGCTTGGGACCATTGATGAAATTTAGAGTCATTAAGTTCATGGGCGGTGATCAAGAAATTCATGTGATTTTTCGGGCTGCGTCGGTATTGAGGTTGGTGTCGATCCTCCAGTGGACTCAAGTACGTCGTTGGGAGGAGGCTCAGTGGTTGACGAGTCTGTGCTGATTCCGACTGAGCCAAAAATGATGTTGGGTTAACGAGACATGGGAAGATTCTGGTTGTACAAGGAAGAACCAGCTACGGTCCTACAGGGGATAGATATGGCCTCAGGGAACGGTTCCAACAATCCTGGAGGGAAACCGGGTCGGCTGGAAGAAGGTCCGGCGGATGGAAGGTTCTTTCCGAGGAAGATCAGGCTGGCTAGAGATATATCTGGCCAGCTAGTGGGAGATATGGCAGTTGGGAAAAATACAGCAAGACAACCCACAAGTGGCCAGCGGCAACAATCTTGCAGGAGAAGGCCTACAGGTGGTCGGCGGCTAGCGATGAGTCCTAGCGGCGACCAAGGTTAGAACCATGGTTCTGACACCATGCTAACTTTTGAGAATATGGCAGGATAATATTATTCAGCAGTATAAATACATGATACAAGGGATATAGAAAAGAAAAGATATAATACTCAAATATTTCCTAATAAAACCCAAAAAAAAGGAAAGACATAAACTAGAAAATATATATATAAATAAATAACAGAAAGGCAAGAAAGAATATAAAAATAGCTTCTAATAAAATAACTTCTAATACTTTATATATTATAAACTTGATTTCCATAACACCTTTTGTTTTGCTCAATTATATTTCTTAAATGTTGTGATAATATCAAGGAATGAACGTAATTTATCAAAAGTACAGCCAATGAAAGTGAATCAGACATCAATTGGTCAAGGCGTTGACTTACATGATAACAGTTCAATAGCTAGGTCAATTGGACCACTCTAAAATAATTGTTTGACTATTTAAAAAATTAACATAAAACTTTATAGTAAAATTTTTGTACAACAACGACAACAATGAGCCTTTATCCCACTAAGTGAGGTGGGCTACATGAATCCTTTTTCTCCATTGCGACCAATTGAGTGACATATTTTCATTTAATTCTAATAAATGAAGATTATTTTTTATACAATAAGCTCAAGTCCTTCTAGGTTTACCTTTGCATTTCTTAACATAAGTTGAATCTAAGACATCTACTCTCCTGATAGGATCATCAGATGGTCGACGTTTAAAGTGGTCAAACCATATAAGATGACCCTCTCTAATCTTGTTCGTCATTAGAGCTACACCAACCCAATCACGAATATATTCATCTTGCATTTTATCTTTGAGTGTCAAGCCACTCACCCACCTAAGCATTCTCATCTCAACAACACTTAACTTTGTTCTAAGCTTCTCCTTTAAAGGCCAAATTTCTATACCATAGAGCATTACAGGTCTCACCACTATCTTATAAAATTTTCCTTTCAGTTTATGCAGTATTTTTCCATCACACAATAGGCTTGATGTATTTCTCCATTTCAACCAACCAACTTCAATTCTACTAATAATATCCTCATCGATATCACCATCACTTTGAACAAGAGACCCAAGACATCTAGAATGCTCACATATTTTGATGATTTGATCATCATAGTTACAACTCAGCCACTAGAACTACTGCAACTAAAATTAAATTCCATGTATTCATTTTTAGATCTACTCAAATGAAAGACTTTAGACTCCAATATAGACTACTATAATTCAAGTTTTTCCTGAACTCTTAGTAAATATATAAATTATTTATCAATAAAGATTGTAATTGTAGAAGTATTCACTCAAAAAATATTGAGAATATATAGAGAAAAGCTCATAAAAAGGATTGATCGCGCTAATAAAGTTGGAAAACAATACTACTTTGATGAAAATTCCAAAGAGAGTGTACAAGACCGTGCCATAAATTAGGAAACCTCTTCTCAGTCCAGGAAAAATCAAGTAATGTTGTAACATTGTAGGTAGAGACATCCTGGGTTCTTTTTAATCATTAAGAGATCATCCCTTTATTTGAGAATAAAGATGTCTTCCAATGTGATATCTTAAACTTGTAAGACAACAAATTATCTTGAAATCTAAACCTTATAAAGCTTCAAAAATTTTCTCTTTTATAAAATGATATATCATGTCTTACCCCAACTGGCACCCCTTAAAAGTCAACTGCATTGCGGCAGAGACAGACAATTCAGTCAGACTAAATTTTCACCAACACTCGTCTTAATTTGTAGAATCAAGACTCAGTGGGTGATGAACTAGTCCAGTTAAATTACCGTAAACGTACATGATACATTTCATTTCATAATTCATTCGCATTCACATATAATCAGAAGTGTGGTAAATCATATCATCAAAACATATAAATCTATACAAAGCTGCTAAATCTTAAATAATATAAGTATGTACCCAAAAGTCTATACAAGTTCTCCCAACTATGAAATACAAAAGTTGTACAGGTTACACCTAGCTACTAGCCCCAGTGCTCCTTACCCCTTCTTGGAAGTTAACAATATAAAGTAAGCTACAATAAGTTCAGCAAAATAATCAAGACAAAAATAAGATTTATAAAAGGAAAAGAAATAACATGCATGTTTTTATGTAACTCATGTTCATGTCTACAACATCTGTCACAACATATTATAATCATATAAATACTATAAAAAAAGGCAAGTAATGTAAGAAATAATGATTGTTATATAAAACATGTATTTCATCCACTTATGAGTAATCATAAACATATTCATAAGAGTCCTCAATCTAATCATAGAAATATCGCTTGTAATTATATAGGTCTCAATTATTTTCATGTCATGCATATAATTAGGTTGTCACCCAGCCCGAAGGCTACATTAACTATTGATAAAGGCGAGACATCTCCTAGCATAACAGCTATCAATATGGGTCACCACTCGGTCAGATGGGCCGACTTCTCTTCCCTATTGGGGTTCCCCCTCCTAGGCGGATTGGGGCCTTCCTTACCTCGGGTCTTGCTAGTGTGGGTATCATTATTTGAGACAATTAGGCAATTGTGTTCTTGCGGCTGGTTATAAGATGGTGCATTGGGATAGTTCCCTTGTTCAAATGGAAGTTATTTTTTACATCTTAGCAAGCTGGTTGAGCCATGGATGTTTGAAACTCATGGTCTTATGTTTAAAGGCTATAACAAAAATGTGGTGGTTTCTCTTTGACATTCCATGGAAATAGATGCTTGGACGAAGCAAGAGGCGTGTAACCCTGATTTGACTTTCTTAACCAACTTTCGCATGTCTTGCTTTCCTTTATTCCCAGATCCAACAATAAGCCAGTTNAGTTACAACTCAGCCACTAGAACTACTACAACTAAAATTACATTCCATGTATTCATTTTTAGATCTACTCAAATAAAAGACTTTAGACTCCAATATAGACCACTATAATTCAAGGACGAAGCAAGAGGCATGCAACCCTGATTTGACTTTCTTAACCAACTTTCGCATGTGTTGTTTTCCTTTATTCCCAGATCCAACAATGAGCCAGTTTATTTTTTTGCACAGTTTGTTTAACAGGATAGTTTTGTTATTAAAAATTTACATGATAGTCATCCCTTGTCGTTTTTAGTTGAAAGGGGTAGAAACCTTTGAACACATTAATTAAAAATGCTAGCGGCTAAAGTAACCGGTTAGTTTCTTTCAATAAATGTACGGATGAACTTCAATTTAAACTTTAAATTCGATGATTGTTAATCTCGGAATTTCTGACAGCATGCAATCATGAGCTGTGGATCAGCACACAAAATCAGACCAGCCAGAAACACAAGTCATTCAAGAAAAAATCTTATTTGATGAAAGACGCGCCATTTCACGCACATAACATCGCATAGACAGGAGGAAAAATNAGTTGAAAGGGGTAGAAACCTTTGAACACATGAATTAAAAATGCTAGCGGCTAAAGTAACCGGTTAGTTTCTCTCAATAAATGTACAGATGAACTTCAATTTAAACTTTAAATTTGATGATTGTTAATATCGTAATTTCTGACAGCATGCAATCGTGAGCTGTGGATCAGCACACAAAATCAGACCAGCCAGAAACATAAGTCATTCAAGAAAAAATCTTATTTGATGAAAGAAGCGCCATTTCACGCACATAACATCGCATAAACAGGAGGAAAAACAAGGGAGAGATTGAAGGGGGTGAAGCGAAGATGCTAACTTATAAGACGTCCACTGTGCCACAGCTACGACCCTTTGCCGCTTCTTGCAGCAGGGAAAACTCGGCAGAGAGGAAATGGCTGGGTGTGATTCGACGCCCCCCCCTCCCCCTCTCTGTCTCTCTCTCCGAACCGTGCGCTTTCACATCGGCGACTGGTGCAGGGACGAAGAGAGTGTTCGCTGCGGGAATGACGATCCCCAATAATAAGTTTTCCTAAAATCCTATGTTTCTCTCAAAACTAAAGAAGGACGTGTAAATTATCCTACGATATTTTTATTGTTTTGCATAAAGTTCACCCAAAACTTTAGAGATTAATATATTTAACATATAAAATTTTAATATTTATTGTCTATTTAGTTTGTTGAAAAGGTTAAAAAAAGTAATGAAATCTAAAATGAATGTAACTTGGAAGTAGTGTTGATGCGTGTTTATAGTGGATTTTTACAACTGGACCAGGCCCGTGATTTTTCTCTNGGGTGAAGCGAAGATGCTAACTTATAAGACGTCCACTGTGCCACGGCTACGACTCTTTGCCGCTTCTTACAGAAGGGAAACTCGGCAGAGAGGAAATGGCTGGGTGTGATTCGACACTCCCCCTCCCCCTCTCCCTCTCTCTCTCCGAACCGTGCGCTTTCACATCGGCGACTGGTGCAGGGACGAAGAGAGTGTTCACTGCGGGAATGACGATCCCTAATAATAAGTTTTCCTAAAATCCTATGTCTCTCAAAACTAAAGAAGGACGTGTAAATTATCCTACGATATTTTTATTGTTTTGCATAAAGTTCACCCAAAACTTTAGAGATTAATATATTTAACATATAAAATTTTAATATTTATTGTCTATTTAGCTTGTTGAAAAGGATAAAAAAAAGTAATCAAATCTAAAATGAATGTAACTTCGAAGTAGTGTAATAAATTGATTCATTATAAAGTAGACGAGTGACCTGTTTTTTTTATTTGATGTAAGATGAAAATAATGTATTTGAACATATTTAAAAATTAATGTGTAAACCAGCAAGAGCAGACAAAAGTGACAGCAATGGAGGCCAACAGTTTGGAATAGTTAGTAGTGGTTGGTGGCCAAACTGGCGGGCGGCTAGGGTGGAGATGATGGGAGGCGAGACTAGTAGTAATGGACAATGGAGGGGGGTAATGACAAACGGCAGTGGATTGTGGCAACAATCAATGGGTGGTGGTGGATGTTCGCAACAGCTAGCGGGCAACAGTGGATGGTGGTGACTGCCAACAAGTAACGGTGGTCGATGAGGCGGGCATTAGTGGTCGGTGGCGGTGGTCGACAATGACTAAAGGCAACCACGGATTGAGCTAGATGGTGGTGGTTGCCAGCAATAGCCGACGGTGTCGACAACGGGGCCAAGAGCTAGCTAAGGTGGTCAGCAGTGACAATGATCGTCAAGCAATGGTTGGCAGGCAGCAGGGCAACCGATGGCATTTTATATTAGGTTGTGTGTGTTTTTAGAATTCGACCAAAAAAATTGAATCCTAAAATCAATATATATATATATATATATGAACTTATGTGTGCATTTCAAATACAATATTATCTTTCATTGAATTTGAATTTCTTCTAAACAAACAATTTAATTTTTAAAATCTTTGCATCAATGCACCCATAAAGTTGTCGACCAAACAACCTCTGCAAGTATAAAAAATAAAAAATAATGCCTAAACTCATCCTCACAATATCTTATTGTCTTTCACACTTTTTTATTTACTCATTATCCTTCAAGCGATGTCCATCCTACCCATCATGATCTTGTTCACGCCTTTGTCAATAAGCTCCTACCATAGCTTTTCTTTTAGGTGTTATTTAGCTTGATGATACTCTCGATAGCAAGCTCTAACAACATGAACTTGGTTAGATCACTTTACTAATCCACCAGTAATTCTCACGAACACTTATTATCTTTTGTGTGTCATGATCCCATCAATGCTCTTGTAAGTGTTCTCTTATTGTGACTTGTCCTTCCAAACAGTAATGGGTCTCACTAATACCTTCGACAAGGAGCTCCAATGGTGATATCTTGTTATGATTTCCTTGTGTCTGGTAGGATTTGAACAATTTTGGTTATCTCCATTAACTGGGGGTCTATGAAAATAATTAAGTTTAGGCTTTCAATATATAACTTAAAAGAGTTTTAAGTGATACGTATCTAAATTCCTTATCTTCTTTCATTATTATTTTTTAAATCTAGTTTCTCCGAAAGCTAAAAAATTTACAATTCAATTTTTTTCTCAAAATATATATTTTGTGCGCTATGGGAATAAAAATATATAAATCTTATATGTGAAACTTATGAAAAACAATATACATTCCTTAAATAATTGAAAAATAATAAGACTACTCCACTTATTTATAGTGGATTGAATTAACCAATCCATATATATTCTATGATAAGTTTGTATTTAAATGTTTATAAACATACTTCTAGTATTATTATATGAAAAAAGTAAACGCATTCGTATAATGGATGTTATGAATTCCCAATTATTTTAGAAGATATTTTATGATTGACGAATCTTCTTACTGGTCAACAAAGAAGGAAAGATTATTTGTCTAAAAAAGAAGATCAAATAGGAATAGGCTAATCTTAAGTTACTCAAACATTAGACAAGAGCAATATAGTTACAAGTACACCAAAGGTGAATAGTGGTTCAGACATTTGAGCTACATCCACTACAACAAAAGCCAAATGAAAATATTTGCCATATAAAAAATATAAGTGTTAGCATGATACTCACAAAGAATTCAAAGATTGTGTAAAAGTGAATATATAACTTTTGGGATACAAAAATAAAAGATAAACATGGAGAATTATAGTAGCTGAGAGTAGAAGAGAAACATAAGTTGAGAGATCAAAGGAAATTTGAAGTAGGATAAAGCAAAATGTCTCGAGAATTTACACTAAAGCATTTTAGACATGTTTGCATGAAGCTTTTATGAATAATGGAAGGTCAAAAAATTAAATGTTACTGAAAGTTTTGTAATAAAAAAAGATAGGATATGTTGATGTGAGTAAAATTTGTGATATTTTGTTGCTTAAATGTCATGAATTAGGTCTTTATTATGATGATTCTATATTTGTGAAAGCTTTTTTTACCATGTTTTGTAGGTTGTAGATGTTGAGTGTGCTCTAGGGAACTTGAATATGAAGATTAGACAAAATGGGAGTCTGATGTGACTACACTTATGATAGGTTCTCTGGCACTAGCACTCTCGTATAACAAAAAGAACAGTGTACTTATGCCAGACAGAGGCGTACCAATGTTGGGTTCCACATAATGACTATTTTGACAATAACTGAGGTAATTTGAATCTCAACCTATTTAAGCAGCATTGAGAAATATTTTAGGGCACAATTGGGCTACTGAAGTCGGTTCTTTTCCAATATTAGGAGTCTTTGTAAATATTAGGGTCTTGTTCATTAAATCCTTCTTGGAAAAGATTCATAGGGTCATTTTCTTTGTGACTTTGGATAATTGAGAGAGAGAGAGAGAGATTGAGAGTGCATGTATGAGGAAGATCTATGGAAAACTTATATTGAACGAAGAGGAACAAAGTGCATTGCAAGGACGGATTCAATCTCGTTTGAATTTCTGTACCTCTTATATTTGTTTTGTTATGCCTATAAGAAGAGTTATCGGGCTTTATTTTTTCATGCATCATAGTTTGTTTCATTTTTGTACTCTTGTGATATAAGACCTGATTTTTTTATTGTTTTAGATTTTGTGCCCTAGAAGCATTCTCTGCACTTGGATTTCATATGTTGATGTCTTAATTTACTTCTAATCTGACTCGATAGAATGTTAAAATTTCTTATGATATGGGACTTCTAAGTGTTTCCTAGAAAAACAAATAGGTTAACTCAGAATATTCTAGGAGAATAGACATATTTTCATTGGGAAATTGAAATCAAGATATGAGACTAGATAATTACTGGAAAATATTATATGGTTAAGCCTCCTTAACTATAATATAGATTCAAATATTTTTTATGGCCTAGACATAGGCTACAAAATACTTGTCGGTGGTTTTGAACAATAATGTGAGATTTTATAGAAAAAACTTCTTAAAATTACTAGATTGAAGAGTATAAAACCTTCATCTCTAAAAAACACCAATGAAATTTAATGTGATTTTCTTTTTTCTACATTAGGATTTTAGAAACTTTAATTTCTTCAAACTAAACATTCAAACTTGGCTCAATTTTTTAAAATTAGAGCTTTACCTATAGAAAAGTTTATAAATTTTATCGTGGGATCGATACACGGACTAATAATTCTTATATTGCTTGATCAATATGTATTTTTATGTAATTGATTGTTTGTTGTGACATAATTTCTATCAATTTTTTAGTGTCTTTATAATAGAGATGAGTCAAATTTTCTGATTTTAAGACATTTTTAGTTGAAATACTTAGAAATTATCTTTAAACTTTTTCCAATTTTCCTTTGCTATTGTCACAATTCCATATTGATCTTTATATTTGAAAATTTTTAAAATATAAAAATAATATAATTGTTGCTTTTTTATTATTTTTTTTTGTTTTGCACATTAGTTATTCTTAGTTTATATATTTTATTTCTGTTGTTATTTCCTATTTTTGTGTTTTTATGTCAAATTATGGTCACTTAGTTGTGTGAAGTGCATACTTAGGGTGGTTTAGAATTAGTGTTTTTTGAGCTTGAAAATGAAAAAAAAAACCCTTCAAAATTTTTGGAAAATTCAAAAATTCAAAAGAAACACTTGGAAATAGCAAACCCTCCAAAATATCATCATAAGCCTCTTAGAAAGTATGTCATTCCATCGATAGTTGGAATTCACACTTGTCTTAAACACTGTCATATAAGCCTCTATATTTGAACTTGAGCCTAAAGGTCTGTTTGCCGTAGCTGTCTGGCTGTTGTGCGACACTGCCCCACATGTTTGAGGTGGCGTCTTGTCCGCGACAAATCGCGAATCAGACAAAATGCCAAACACGGTCACAAACCTGTGGCCTAGCTTCGTGGCGGATGCGTTAAATTGGTTTTGCGCTCGTGCCCTCAACTCAACCCTAAAAGTGAGCAGAGCTTCCTCTTTATGAATATCCTCAACTCCCAAGCATCTTCCTCTTCCCGAGCATCGTCCTCTCCATCTCCTCCTCTTCGCCAACCCTGGTTCTCCTCTTCCTGAGATCTGCTCCCATGTGTTCTCTTCTCCGACGGGTTACCAGGCCTCTATCGTGTGGTCTACCCTAAACGCAACCCGGCTCCTCCAAGCAGCGCTAATTTTTTTTTTCCTTTCAATGCTTTAGATTTGATGAATCTTCACATTTAGATTCTCATTTAAAGCAATGCTTTGGATCTTCCTACTATAAATCAACAATCTCATAACAAAGGACTACCACTATCAATATTGGAGTTTAAAATTAGTTTACTATTTGCAAACTCATAAGAATCTCTTTAATTTTATCTTTAGGGTCATTTACATACATACAATAGAATTCTTTTGTTCATATTTGTGTTGAATGGCTTTTGTTTACTAAGAATTGTGTGCTATGTATGCAAATGCTTCTTATTAATTTAGGATTTCTCGGGTTTTCATGTTTTATGAGCCGCCACTTTCTACATTTTAGCCTCTTTTCTTTTTGATTTAGTAAATTCTTCCTTTCTGACAGTGGATTTCCCCAAAATTTCATATAAATTTGTGTGTTATCTTTTTTTCTTTTTTTTTGTTCAGAGTACCAATTTTATAATGCTTATGAATTATGTTTTGTACTGCTATAACTGCAACCTATATTTTTCAGTATTGAAAGACACGACCTCTTTTGAAATTATTGAAATAGTACTATTTTACTGGAATACACTATCATTTTGCAAAAAAAATGTGCTAAGAGGATGATGCCAATGTTCAAAATAAATTTATTGCCAAAGCAAACATGGCAGATTTGTCGTATTTCCTATCATAAAGTTGCTTTAAATTTTTTTTACTGATTGCTTCAAGTTTATTTATCCTGAAACAATCAATAAAACTCTACAAATTCAAGGAAAATGTTATATTTATTTAATTGTTTGTTGAAATATGGTAGTTTATTATGATACTTGAAAGTAGGAATGTGAGGCAATTCATGTAAGGTTATTGTGTTACAAAAACATGGTATTCATCACATAACACACATTTTTCATCAAAAGCCTATTTTTATCAAAACATCTTTTCATATAAAATGACGTAAGAAATTTTTTTTATTTATTTGACATCCTGACTTTGACACATACCAATATGAAAATTTTAATATTCTCAGTCATAAATAGATGTCTTTTATGTGTTCATTTGTCGAAGTAAATTTTAATATTATCAGCCTTAATTGGTGATGTGTCATCATAACTTTGAGACATACCAAGCTTTGGTAAATTTTAACTTCATATTGGTGTGTGCCATCCTATCTTGGGCACATGCCTAACTTGTTTTCATATTGGTTTGTGCCTTACATATATAGTTGTAAAGCTCTTTTGTGAAGAAGTTGGGTAGTACTTTCTGTTGGAATAGAAGTGCAACATATGGTACAACATGGAAGCCAATAAAAGAAAGCATTTATCAGTCAACATGGATGCACACAAAAGAAAGCACAAAAGGATTTTGCTAATTGTCATATGCTTGATCTACGGGTACTACAATTTGTACGTTGACCGGTCTCCATGCATGACATCTTCATACATTAGCGAGAAATGAGTTGGGGAGTTGCTTGCGGGCACCCAATAAGATTTTTTAATATGTTTTGAATGCGGCAGGAAGTATTCATCGATCTACTGGAAGAGCTGATAGGAACTCACGCACTTCAAGGATCTACCAAGGGTGCTAGTAATAACACTATACATATTATTTCAGAATGAGTCAATAAGAGGGGATGGAGCGATTTCAACACTCATTTAAAACAACTAGCAGGTACTTCTCAATCAAATTAAGCATACTTGTTAGCCTTTCCTCGTATGTCATCAAACTCTTGAATCTTAAGTTCGAACGGACACCCGCTGAGATATCACAATGTGCGATATATGTCATTCTTTAAGGTAATGTCTCAAGAGGAATATGGTTTTTTTTTTTTGTGAAGATACAATGTTATTATTAGCTAATTTTTCTACAATCAGGATTGCATCGGTGTAATTGACGGAACACATATTGATGCACAAGTCCCAAACAATGTGAAGGTTGCATTCATCAGACGTTGTGGTAGCCCGACATGTGTTTCACTTTCGTTATGGCTGGTTGGGAGGGCAGTGCATATGACAGTCTAGTTTTCGAATATGCGACACAGAATACTAGTACCAAATTTTTACATCCACCTGCAGGTTTGCTCGAGTATGACCTAACATAATATTTAACATTTTGTTTCATTTTAATAACACCTTTTATCAGGTAAATATTACTTGTTCAATGTTGGATATCCATTGCAACGAGGGTACCTAAAGTCATTTACTGACACAAGGTATCACGTACCGTACTTTGAACGTGCAAGAAACGTTGCACAAGGCAGAAAAGAAATGTTCAAAAAATAATATTTATCGTTATGTGGTGTCATTAAGACAACATTTGGTGTGTGAAAAAAGAAATGGGTGATACTGCGTGATATTCCTCCTTATAAGTTCCTGAAGCAGGTGCAGATTGTGTTTGATACGATGGCTTTCCACAATTACATTTGAAGACATAATTCTCATTGTGACATCAACTTTCGTTTAGCGGATGAGGATTAAGAACATGTACATGCGGGAGCTTTTAAGTACCGTCTAGGATAGCCTTTTCCCGAATAGGACGATGAGACTTCGACCACTTGTACTGCAGACAAGGAAGGTGCAAGCGAGATGACAGAGTTGAGGGAACATATTACTGATGAGATAGTATTGGGAACATGACATCTATAAATTTGTCCACAAAGAGGAGTTTCTGATTTTAAGATTTGCTTTTTATAATTACTGTGGATTGATATTTTGACCATGGTTACATTCGACTAAGGACATAACTACCGCAAGCTGGGATGCAAAATGAATTTAATAGTTAGTTGAAAATATATTTACTTTTATCTGCATTTTATAGCTTTGGAATCATTGCTTTCTATTATTAAATATGTTTTGGGTTATCACTTTTCTTTTTAAATTTGTTCATAGCGCTATTTTTGTGATGTTTTTGAAATTTCTTTAAGCAAAAGTTCATTATGCAATGCTAGTAATATTCTTGAAGAATGTGCATCGATATGAGTTTTAGGTTATTTTGAAGAAATTCTTTAGGCTGTGTTTGAAGACTATTACACCTGTGTTGATGGTTTCACTCTTTTCTTATTGATTTTAGTTGAACTTATTTTACATTATAAGTCAGTGTTAATTTAGAGCTTCCTTTGAATGCACATATAGCCTGGTATTTGGCATATATGTGAAGTTGAATGTTGATGAAATTATTTTTGGGCTATGAATATTGAGCCTATTTGAAGCAAACGAATGATGCAATGAATATTATAAAAGGAAGACCAAAGTTAGAGAAAATAAACTGACACCTGATTGTTTCATTTGATGGATTCATGAATTTCTCTTCACTTGATTGTTGCAAAGGGAAGAGCATCACACTCACTTACAAAGCTTATTTCCTTTTAAATGGTTTCTTATATCCATACAATCACATTCTTGTTTCTTATAATAGACTCTTCTTATCTGAATTTATGACTAAGAGAAACAAGGAGGATGCTTATTTGGTCTTTTATTTTCTCTTTTATTGTTTGGCAAAGTTCATAGAGTGGCCCAATTCAACTGAACCATCTGGACAACCCGACTCAACTCGAGTTAATCCAATTCAACTGAATCACCGGGTCAACCCGACCTAACTCAGGTTAACCCAATTCAACTGAACCATCAGGTCAACCCGACCCAACTTGGGTTAACCCAATTCAGCTGAATCATTGGGTCAACCAAACTTAAATCAGGTTAACCTAATTCAATTAAATCATTGGGTCATCCCGAACTAACTCAAATTAACTTAATCTAACAAAATAATTAGATCAATCTAACTTAACTTGGGTCAAACCTTTTGGTCAGCCCCACCTAATTTGGACTAATCCAAAACACGCCCAACTTATTGGGATAACCTGGCCTAACTGAGGCTAACCAAACAATAAAAATTTCCTCAGATTAATCAGGTTCAAACTCTGATCAACCGAACCTGAAACTCAGTTTCAAACTTCATTTGAGTCTTAACCTCTATTTACTAAAGATTGATATAAGTCTAACTTAACTTAGAATTAATTAGTCAAGTTAAAATTAACTTAGGTTTCATCTAAGCCAAATTTAATTTGATTTAACTAAGGGTATTTAACTTGGATCAGTCGAATTTAATTTGGTGTCCTTCTAAGTTAATAATGACTTGATTTAACTTGACTTGGTATAACTCAATTTAAGTTGAGTAGAACTAGCTTTATTCCGATTAAACTATATCAACCTAGGTTAATACTATTAAACTTGATTCAACTTAAATAAGTGTGAAGCTAATCTGGAGAAAACTAACATGACTCGGGTTAACTAAGATTATTCAGAGTTTCATCTTAGATTAGCTCAAGCTAACTTAACATAATCTAAACTTAAGTGGCTGAAGGTTTAAGGAGAGTTTTTGTTTTTCATTCAAAAATAAAAGCAAACTTAGCCTTAATCTGGGACAGTTTGGGCTAAAGTACCAAACCAACCAAATAAAATGACATAAAATGTACCCTAAAAGACACTAAAACTTTAATCTGAATGAATAAATGAAACTTGCTTTGAGCTGGTATTTTAGAGGAGGCAACTCATGGCTATTAAAAAACTACCTTTCAGTTACTCGTGACTAATCAAACTACAAACCCTATGACGTTGGGATGACAGAACTATGAGATCTTGATCGGGTCATCCCAAGCATAATAAATGACAAAAAACAAATTTAATTAGCAAATAAGTCTTAAGCAACCTAAAATTTTCAAATCCTAAAATCCAAAAAAGACATTAAAACTTAAATAAAACATTAATGAACAAAGATCATGGAATGTAACTTTAACCCAACCTATTTGGGTCTACGAAGATCTCTTGGACGACACAATCTGTGGTTGCTGACATGACTCGTCTGGTCAGAGTAGGTTTGATCACCTCTCAGACTTAGTAAACCAGGATACCCCGATGACCCTGGAATGATGGAGTCATAGACAACTTGATTGGGTCATCTAGTAATTCAAATAAACTAAAATTAACAAATAAATATGAAATGTTTCATGTTGGCTTTATTTTGCAGAGCTACTGAAGACAAAAGGCAGACGTCGCCCTAAATTTACTTAACATGTTATTAGGGTGTGTTAACTCTATTTTGCAGGAGTGGACATTCAAAACCTGATGCAAAATGATAAACCTCAACTAAACTATCAATGCTATAATAAAGTATTAGGATAGTTACGAATTCTAAAGAATTTGCTACCTTTAGGATAGGACTTTGACATACCTATCCTTGATAACTACCTTTGAATTTTTATGAGAACAATCTTAACCTTAATAGGGTCTCTTAAGTAGTATTGACTACTTAAGATGTAATTAACTATAAGGGCTTGCCTTATAAGAAGAAGCGAACTCTATAAAGGGTATATCAACTCGAACTCTCTGGTTATTAGCTTTTATAAGGTCGATTTTGTAATTGTGTCTTTAAAGCATTCTAGGCATATGCTTTGAAGCTGTGATTGCTAATATTCACTTTTATGAAGGCTTCCTACTCACTTTTGTTATTTCTTCCTATTATTATATGCCCTAGTCCTTTAATTTCTCATCACTTAATTCATCCATATGATTTGAGATGAAAGATTATTGGGGGAAGTGAGCAACGTAACATTAAAAAACTTGAGACTCCATGATAGCAACAAAAACATCAAATCCAACCGACACAGATGAAGACCAATGACAACACATGACAAATATGATCAACAGTAGTAACTTAGTAAACTAATAAATCTAATCAAATTAGGATGTTGCTAAGAAGGGTGTGTTCCACACCAAAGAGGCTTGTTGGATTATATTATGCAAAGTCCACACTAGACATAGACACACCAATCCTAACGATTAGATGTTTATTTATTGAAACTATAGAGTATTTATGCTGACTCCACTAGACTTACTCAACCATGGCGCCAGATTTTATCGAGGCTAGTTTAGTCGGTGAAACTGATGAAATTGAGAAAGAAAAAAAAATCGGTGATGAGCTACACTATGAAATGAGTTGTTAAGAGATATGTCCTTAGTCAAATTTACTATCTTAAAGCATTGATCTTCACAACTAGATGTGACTAGCTTGAGGTCAATGAACATGATCACATCATGATGGTGCCACAAAGAGTGTACTCCAATATCAATTGATATGTTAGCTAACTCTGTGGAAGACTTCTTAAGGTTATTGGTCGACTATGCCGATCCAAGCAACCATTTACATTTCTTCGACTAATCAATCACCATGATTCGATCGTGTTAAGCAACTTTATTTGAATGTTGCATTATTGGATGTTTTTTTCATATTATTTGCATGAGTGAAGTCGAACCCCACACCTTGTTGTGCATCTGTGAGCACAAGTCGACATATGCTCATAGTGAGCGTCTATGCCCCACTTCAATGCACCACATTGTGTCTATCTTGTGACACTCCCATGTCATCGTGCACCTTTTCATGTTTGCAAGCATAACATATTGTGTGTTTGCATTTCATATACTTTTGATTTGTGACTCGACCCACAATTATGCAGTAATTTAATTACAAAGGATGTTCAAAAACTTGACCCAATCTATATTTAGCGACTATTGTGCAAAATCAATATGTTATAAAAATTCATAAATAATTTACACATGACCGCGACTTTATATATGCTTAAAAATATAAGTATTTAATACTGCTGCTAAAAGATATACTTCCACAACAACTGTACCAAATCCTTAATAACAGTTATACATTTGATAAATATGGACAAATTAAATATTCAATAATTGTAAAGTCACACTTATCAATGCAAGTATACATACCGCTTAAGTAATATATGGCTCTAATGGAGTCCTAGATATTGATCCCACAGGGAGTAAGTTTAGAACTACGAACTAAGATTTTAGAAAAGCAATACTTTAATCACAACAATGAAGTTCAATTTGCTTATCTGTCACTAATAAACAATTAAAATAATTACGTAATTTTAATAACTATTAAATAACTAATGATACTAATGAAGGTTTCAATGTGATATTCAACATATAAGAAAGCATTCTTCTCATTGTCAAGAAACTATAGTGAATGGATAAAGTGAATTAGTTCAAATTATATTGTGTCAAATAGGAGCATACATAACCCTTTGGTCCATACATAAAGAACATTAATTAATCATATGCTTGTTTACTGAATCTGCGGCTAAGCTGGGAGGATACCGACTCTAACTTTGGAGCTCGCACGTTCCCCTCACATGAGGGCTAAAATCTACACTTTAGCACCCAAACGATAGGACCAAATTGAGGATTTTAGTCTATCACTCTAAAATCTCCAATTCTACGCCCGATAATATTATTTTCCTATTTATTTGCACCCAACTTCCAAGGGCTTTGACCTCCCTAAATCTTGGATGTAATCTTCAGTTTAGTTGTAAAACTCAACATATTTTAACAAATCAATTGGCTAGATTGAAAGTAAATTAAGATCAAAGTTTGCACCCAACTTTCAAGGGCTTTGACCTCCCTGAATCTTGGATGTAATCTTCATTTTAGTTGTGACTCAACATATTTTAACAAATCAATTGGCCAGATTGAAAGTAAATTAAGATCGAAGTGAAAACATCATCATAATTTCTTAAACATTTTCATGGCTTCACATATTCAAATCACCCTTTCACAAATCTTGAGACAAGGAGAAAGACAGAGAAAACTACTCATATCTCATGAGGAAAACGCAACAAAACTCGGAATTCATATATAAAATCAAAGTCATACAACTACAATAAGTAAATAACTTATCATTAATTTCTCCCTAAGAAAACTCCTCGAAGTTCCTCTGAATCTCTTACTTTCTTTACAGTACACAGAATTCCTCTTTGAAACAGCAATGAAGAAGAAATCTCTCACTTTCCTTCCACTCTTACAATCTTTCAAAGAATTCCTCACAATTTTTACACACTATTGAAAGCTTTATAACCTCCAGGACATGTCCAGGACTTCTAGGTTCCTTCCTTCTTCTGTAATTTTCGGTCAAAATAGTCTTTTAAAGTTGTGGATGAGCTTTCCTAAGAGTTGCCTAAACATCCCTTCAAAATTGAGCCTTATCCAAAGCTTGATTAGGCATAATCGTTGAGCTTGCCGTCGGCGGCCTCGAGGACACCGTCGGCGGACCTTCTTAATGAATTAATTATGGAGTCTCGGAAAAATCTCGTCGTCGGCGAGGTCGATGGCGTCATCGGCGCCCTAGTTCAATTTCCACATTTTGGTCCTTTTCGCTCCAAATTCGCTCTTTTTTGCATCTTTTTGCTCCAATGACCCTAAATCATCATTCCTGAAAGAAAACATCAAAAATACTTTTCTTTAAAGTGCAATATCATCAAAAACAGTATAAAATAGGTATGAAAATATCAACATATTTTCCTCTGGTCAACACACTTGGGATACAATGAAAGTATATGTATCATTTCAAGTAGTATATGGCTTTTTTAAAAAAACCCAGTATCAATCCCACAGAGAAGCGAGGAAAGAAATCCTTAGGGTAATTCTAGTCTACTACTGATCGGCCTTACTTTGGAATGTCGATTTAAGTGGCTTTTCTAATAAGTACTCCTAAATGTAAATCTTATGTTTAAAACAACCAACAACTACTCCTAAATGTAAATATTAAATGTAACGAAAACAACTAATCATAAATGCAAATATTAATTCTAAAGATAACATATCTAGATAAATTGATTTGGAGAATTTTGAGAAGAAAAAGATTACCCTTCTCGTGCAATGATCTAGATAATGTGTATGAATGAAATGCTTAAAATATAATGTTATCAGTGATAAATAGAAGAAATTTTATTCTTTAACCTCTGTCAAGTGCATAAAAAACTTTAGCTAATCCATAGTTTGGTCTCTAAACCCTTGGTTAGGCTGAGAAGATACTAGCTCTCACTCTAGAGTTCCTACTTCCCCTCACCTAAGGGCTAACATCTTGCTTTAGTTTCCAAACATCTGGACTAAATTGGGGATTTTAGTTTATCACCCTAAAATCTCCAATTCTACGCTCATCAAAACTTATCTCTCTATCTATTTGCACTCCCCCATGGATGATCGTCATGGCTCTTTCCAAAGTTGAGTGTGGTACTCACTAGTTGGTGAAATCATACTCCTTCCTGAGTCATTATGTTTCACAACAGATTTTAACAATGCAAGTGATCAGTTTGTAAAAGAACCGATGAAAATACCATCACATTAATGAAATAAGAGAAGATCTAAGCAAATCTAAATTCCTAAATATTTTTCCATTCCATTGCAAAAGAAAAGTAAAATGAAGATAATGCCATAATCAGAAAAAGAATTGATAGAATTATGAATTAATTGTGTGTCAATAAGGAACATATGTTTACCTACTTTATTTGGAGTGTATAGGTACACTTAATATTCTATTAGTCTTATGCAACTATCTGTCACCTAGAAGCTCCTAATAGAAACAAATCATTAAATTATACTTCCTTAAAAGTTGCATTACCACCTAAACTACGTCACCATAGCAACTGGTCAATGTGAGTGCACTCATGTTGTGAGGTCACTACTCTCCCAAGTCTTAGTTTCACTTACAACAAATTTTAACATAACATATTGACACTTAAGTTATGTCAATGAAGCGAAGAAGATATTACTCATCACATTAAATTAAAAACAATTTTATCATGAAATAAATTTTCCTACTCATGCCACTACTTCAAATCAAAAGAAAAGAGTAAAGAAAAATACTCACAAAGCATGGATTAACACAACAGAAAACTTCATTAAATCAAATCAAATCCATTAAAAAGTGTTTAAAATAATTACAAGATAATGAAGAACAAATATTTAGTTTTTTTCCCTCTGAAAGAAAGATAAAAATCCCTCAAACAAAGGTTCTCACTGATCCATGCAATGATCATACAATTTTCTTACACATATCTTTCAAAATCCCTCACCAACCTCTCCAGACAAGGTGAAAATCTAAATCTTTATATGCTCTCTAAACTCACACCAAAATTCCCTCCATGATCCCCCCTCCTAACTTCTCAAGTGAGGTGCCAAGCCCCTCTTTTTAAAGAGACACCAAACACCTTCTTTTCAAAAAAGACACACCTCTTCACTAGAAGAGACACACCCTTTCATTTTAAGAGACACAACTCTAGCCTTTCCAAGTGTCTAGATTAATTGAACCACTCCATGAGGCGTGCAAGTTGTTTGGAATATTCCAGAATATCCCATAATAGCCCAAAAATTGCTTCTTAACCGTTTCTGGCACCTGGACGTCGTCTTCTCAGTTGACTGATGCCTAAGCTCCAGTTTCGGGCACCTAGGTGCCACCCTGCAGGCAACTCCACTGTTTTGCCCCGTTCCAACTCTGTTTCGCCCTGTTTCAGTTCCACTTCGCTCCAAATCATTATACCTACTAAATAAGCATGGAAATACTCTTTTTAAAAATTTTAATTTTGTTAAAAAATATGTGATGAATGTGAAGAAAATTAAACATAGAAAGACATAGTGAAATGTGTCAGGTTAGAATTTTCTTCCTTGCCCGTTTTTTACTTCATTTTCTCCATAGGTCCATTTCTTGTACCTGGAACCCAAAACATGCAAAATAACATCCTTTAAAGTGTAATATCATTAAAAATGAGTTAAAATATATATGAAAATCTAGTCATTTTTTAGGCATGTTAAAATCTCCCAAACTTACATGTTATTTGTCCTTTAGTAACGCTATAACTTTTAAAAATAAAATTGTTAACTTGTGGTTGTGGGTTTCTTTTAGATGACCTAAAATTTTGTTTTAGAAATATTATAGTTCAACTTAGAAGAATTTCTAGTAAATTGAATAATATTTAAGGTATGAGAACATTTAGTATTAAATTTAGGAATACTGATTTTCTATTTAATTTAGACTTAATTAAAATTTTTCCAAACTGGGGATTGTTAGAAAAATGTTAGTTTCAGAATTTATTAAGTCTATATTAAAAATAATTTTATAAATACTTTTTTACATTAAGTAAAGGATTAATCTTAAGTTTTTTTCCTTAGAAAGATTCAAGTGAAATCAATTTTTAGTTAGTTCCTATTCCTCAAGTTTCTCCTCCTTTTTTCATACTTGTCTTTTTTCTTTTTTAATTTTTTTTCCTTTTTATTTTTTTTTTCTTTCTTTTTTCTTATTTTTCTTTCAGGATCTTTTTAATCCTTACTTTTTTTAGGCGAATATTATTATATCTGGATAGACCTTTAGTAATTTTGAATTTCACTATCCATTTTATAAAGTTAAGAACTTATTTTCTTACTTAACTTAAGATTTAGTATTAGTTTTTGAAAAAGAATTTTCATAGAATCTTAATTCCTTAAAAGGTATTATTCTAAAAATCTTTAATTTTTCAAAAACTCAATTTTTATTACTATAAATAGTAAAACATTTCCCTAATATTTTATACTAAATATCTTAACTTTAGCTTTATCTTTTCTACTAACTTTTCTACTAAGTTCCTCTATATCATTTCTAAAAATCAAAATTTTAGCATCCTAAAGATAACACCACATATCACATGTCATTTTAAAAAATGATATCAAATTAAATACAGACTACTGAGAACTGACCAGGCCCGTAATTATGTGTATTTTTAATCTCCAAAATTTTGCCAGAAAATATGTCTCAAATTATATCTAGCGGCTAGTGTGAACAAATGTAATGATTTATGACTTATCTAATAAATTTTCACACTAGGGGTGCTACATAAGTATACGCATCGTTTCAAATAATATAGGATTTTCCTTAAAAACCTCAGCATCAATCCCACGAGGAAAGCAATAACTCTTAAAATCAACTTATAAAATTTATATTTAAATAAAAATTAATCAGATAAGAGGTCTATAATGATATGCTTACTAAAAATTACTACTAAAGAGTTAAAAAGAAAGTAACAACTAAATGTAACAACATAATAAAATATAACAGTGAGTTTGGATATTATGGAAAAATTTTGCCCTTGCAAAGAGATTATAACTTATGTAGGATTCAACTGATTGAAGACAAAATTGATGTATTGTGATAATTAGAAGCATGTCTTATTCTTTACCCACTCCCAGTGTTAGCAAAGAACATTGGCTAACTTGAGGACATCCTTAACATCTTGATTCCACATCAAAACTATCTAGCCTTTCTCCTCTAGATACTCCTAAGCTTATGTCACTATGATGGTCGAATCCCAACGTTGAAGTACTAAACCTTAAGCCAATTTGATAAGAATTTAGTCTGTCTCTCTTCCTATTTATTCGCACTCCCGCTTAGGTGATCCCATGGCTCTATCTAGAATGAAGTGTGGTATTCACTAGTTGGGTGAAATCATAGCCCTCCTAGTTCATTATGTTTCTCAACAGATTTCAACCTCAAAAATGACCAGTTTGTAAAGTAAATGAAGATTTGATGAATATACCATCATAAATTTTAAGATTAAAATGAAGTGTTTAAATCATTCTCATCCCGTAAGGTTAATTCTCATATGCCAGGAGAAAGAAAGGGAACTACTCATAATTCATAGAGATTAAAAAAAATATATATTTTCATTGAAATTCGAGTCTTTCAACAAAAACTTAAACACAAATACAAAGTACCTTATGTCTTCTCCCCAACTAAACTTTTAAAGTTTCCTTCAAGCAATCTCCAAACTTTTTCACACTAAAACACACTCACACTTACACTTAAACACAAGATAAAAAAACCTTAATTAACTATTGCCACCCAATTGAAGTTTTGAGGCTCCAAAAGGTCCCTAAATTTGGTCAAATCATTCTCATTTAATAAAAAATAGAAAATAACCATGGGTTGCTTCAAACACCCCTCCAAAATTCGGTCAAATTCAATGGATCTTCTAGAAAGGTAGTTATTGACGCTATAACTCAAGTCTAGGGGGCTATAGCGCCCATCTGGCTGGAGTCAGGTGCTATTTGCCCATTTTTTCTCCATTTTTCTTACATTTTCTCTAAATGTCCATTCCAAATACCTGAAACCAAAAATAAGCAAAATACCCTCATTTAAAGTGCAATATCATAAAAAAGGTACATAAAATGCTTATTAAATATGCACTAAAACAAGTTATTTTTGGGTGGATCAAGGACAAATAAAGTTAATTTTTAAAATTATTTTCCCCCAAACTTGATTTTAAACATGTATAGCATTGAAGAATCAAAAGAGGATGCTCTAAAAGATCCTAAGAGACATATTTCTTCACTAAAAATTGATTTGGAAAAACCACCACCTCCATTTCCTTGGAGACTTCGTTAGCAGAAGTTGGATAAACAATTTTCAAAACTTCTGGAAATATTTAAGAAGCTTATAATTAATATGATATTTGCTGAGCCTTAGAATAAATGTCAAGCTATGTAAATTTTATGAAGTATATTATCAATAGGAAAATAAAGTTTTAAGATAATGAGGCTGCTGCACTTAGTGAGGAGTGCAGTGCGATAATTCAGAAGAAGCTTCCTAGAAAGCTTAAAGATCCTGATAGCTTTACAATTCCATGTGCAATAGGAGACAAATTTTATGGGA
>JXCR01135867.1:43173-55564 GCA_002079205.1 Phalaenopsis hybrid cultivar | reverse complement strand
CTTCTTCTTCTTCTTCTTCTTCTTACTAGACTTTTTGAGTTGAGCTCGGGAAGGCATCTGGGAGAGAACTCTTTGACAATGAGAGCTTCTTCCTTGCTTTGGAGGAGTAGAGCTTCATCTCTCCTAAAGAGGTAGGAGAGCTTCTTTCTAGCTTTGAAGAAGGAGGATTCCGTTGAACTTACAGTCTCTCCGTTGAGGAGAGAGTTATCCTACGTTGGGGAACGAGAACTCCGAGAAACTTCTACACTGAACTCTCCGACAAGGAGAACTTCCTCGTTACTTTGGGGAAGGACTTCAGGACATGCCCATCATTTGGGTCACTGCCTTCATGCCTCTGGTTGCTTACTCCACAACACACCTACTCTTTCGGGCCACTGCCTTGACGACACATCCATCATTCGGACCGTTGCCTACACGACATGCCTACCCTTTCGGGTCTCTGCCTCCATGACATACCCATCCTTTGGGTCACTGGCTCCAAATCATGTCCACCTTTTAGGGTCACTGCCTCTACGACATACACATCCTTTGGGCCGCTGCTTCCACGATACATCTATCCTGCAAGCCACTGCCTCCACGACATACTCATCCCTTGGGTTGCTGCCTCCATGACACACCCATCCTTTGGGCTGCTGCCTCCACGACACTCTCAGCTTTTGGGCCGCTACCTCCACAACACGCCTACCCTTTCAGGTCGCTGCCTCCTCGACACACTCATCTTTCTGAGTCATCGCCTCCATGACACACTCAACCTCACCACTCTTGTGTATGATTTTGCATTTGTATTTGCATGCATGCATGGATAACGAGTCATACTCGATAGACGAGTGGTCTCGTGTTGGTCACGATGCCTTAACATGCTTTGCTTACCAGGTCGATCCCGATGAACAATGCGAGTTGAAGAGTCAGGATTAACACGAGTATGACTGTGCTAAGGATCCAAAAGTTCTAACTTATATCATATTACATGTTACGGGTTCATATTTAATGATCCTTGTTTTAATACCAACAAAAAAATATATATTTTACTTATTACAACTCATCATAATTTTAAAATTATGCATGTAGCAAGCTAGACCATATGTAAGGTCAACCCTTTTGAAATCCATCATGGGTGACAAACCCTTCGATCTTTAGGATGAGACCTGTGTGACGACCCCATCAAGTCATACGAACTTGAAGACTTAATGTGAGCACTTAGATGTTGGTTAGAACACTTTTTGTTAGATGGTGTGTCAGGATAGCACTAGGATGCTAGTAGTATTTTCGGGGAGTCTAGTTATTGTTCTCTGATGGCTTGCTTGTTTTAGCCATGCGTCGTTTTTGTGTCTTTTTGGTGTGCTTGTGCGTGACTGTATTGATATGCATGGTAGTATATTAAGTCGGTCTTCTACAGGGGGCTATGTCATATATATGCACACACATAGGTACAATAAAGAGGGAGAGTAACGTAATGATTATTACTAACTATTTTCTGCAGGCGCTGCTTAGCTTCCTCACCAGCATGGCACAAACACGTTGCATGCTTGTTTGGTTAACCCACTGACATTAATTTCATGCGGGTCGAGTCTTTTTTTATTTTTTCTTATATACTTTTTAAAATCCTTGGAATAGTCTGTAATAAAAATAAGGTATGGGCATGAGTTCCGAGGTGCCAAACGGGCGGAACCGTTTGGCGGGAACCATAAGTTGTTTGCTCGTATCTCATACCTTAATTCTAATATTCATTTATGTATAGAATTAGGACCAGACATGGATATGTGTAGTCCGACTACCTTTTTATTTTCTGAGAAACGTCACCGATCCAACGACACTAGCCTTGTTATTATTTTACTTAAACTTGTTTTACTGCTTTTTCTGCATGATTGCATGCTTGATTGGTTTTTCCTGTTTCTTTCTGGTTTATCTAGGATGCTACAAAAATTGCAATTCAGGTTGGTTTTGTCGCCAGGGGAGGTGACTCTGTTGCAAGATACCGCATCTTTGGCTCTGACATCAACTGAGGTCGTTGGAGAATATGAATAGGTGACAAAATTATTCAAAGGGCTCGTGTTCTACCAAGATGAATTTAGAAGGGATTCACACCTACTATTTTGTTATAAAATGCAAGCTATTTTCAATACTTACGGAGTTATTCCGACAGACATCAAAGCTTACTCCATAGCTGCTATAATGAAGTACATAGTTTATTGTGATCGAATGAGGATCCCATGGTCATTGAAGCTCTTCGCTTATGTGTTTTCATTTAGGATCGACTCAAAGAATTATAATTAATTTAGTTCATTCAACGCTTTCTAACCGCCCAGCTTGGAGAATAAAATAAAGGATTGGAAGTTGCGCTTCAACCTTGGGTCNGTTTATTGTGATCGAATGAGGATCCCATGGTCATTGAAGCTCTTCGCTTATGTGTTTTCATTTAGGATCGACCCAAAGAATTATAATTAATTTAGTTCATTCAACGCTTTCTAACCGCTCAGCTTGGAGAATAAAATAAAGGATTGGAAGTTGCGCTTCAACCTTGGGTTCTGCACTAATGGATGGAGAATTCAGCCTGTCCCAACAAAATGAGTGTACAAGAAGAAGAAGATTGTGCCTTCTTGGACCCGAAGCTAGCATAGCAGAGGAATTTGAAGGGTCGTCGCTCTTAATTCACCAATAAACTTAGTCGGTGGTTGTCAACTCGCTCCTGTAGTCAACAAGTTTGGTTCGATGACTACGGCTCTACGGGCAGAGTCAGTTGCTCGAGAAGCTTGACATGAGCATGGTGAAGAAACTTAGTTAAAGTTTACATTAAAATCTTAAAAATAAATTTGAGTTAATTGAAATTAATTGTTATTTATTAATTCTTTTGTAAGAAAATTCAAATTAACGTGAAAATGAACTTAAAAAATTATAAAATTATTCTCTAGAATTTAGGACCGTTCCAAAAAATATTCCATAAAAATTGGGATTAAATTTGAATAAATTTAGTATTCACTAGCTATGTTGATTTCAAGATAACTTTTAAAATTTAAATGACTTTCAAACTTAATGANCTTAAAAAATTATAAAATTATTCTCTAGAATTTAGGACCGTTCCAAAAAATATTCCATAAAAATTGGGATTAGATTTGAATAAATTTAGTATTTACTAGCTATGTTGATTTCAAGATATCTTTTAAAATTCAAATGACTTTCAAACTTAATGGAAGTGTATTATAAAATCCAACTCATACAAACTTGGGATCTTTTCAAGGAAAAATAAATGTTCTATGAATTATTTGATTTATTTCTTTTTAAATATATNGGATCTTTTCAAGGAAAAATAAATGTTCTATGAATTATTTGATTTATTTCTTTTTAAATATATAAAAAAAAAATTATTGTAATATTTCAAAAAATTGAATTTAATTTTCCTATAAATTTCATTTTCCTTATGATTTCGTGAGTTAAATTTGATACTTTTTTTTATTTAATTTGAATTAACAAGTTTTTGGTTTGACTAAAAATTTATTTAATCTTGAAAATTAGTTTATTTTAATTTAATGAAAAATGGACCCAAGAGGCATTAAGATTTGGTGTCGTAGGGCCTTGAGGGAATTCTTGAAATCATTTAGTGGGTCTTTCAACTCATTAACTCACCTCAGACCAATTTCATTGTAAAATTCTTCCCCACCGACGAAAATTATAAAGAATTGGAATTCTTCCAAAGGCTTGAACGATCAAACTTTAGAAAGATTAAAGAACTACTAATCAAATCTTTCTAATAAATCTTTCTCATTCCTTTTTAACATGGCTAAATTGATATAAATATAAGAATTAAAGGTTTTGGAATTAGATACATAAATATAGAAATTCTATGATACGTATGTAAACAGGTATTGCTCTTAAGTTGAATGAGCCAAAATATAATCCGNATAAATATAAGAATTAAAGGTTTTGGAATTAGATACATAAATATAGAAATTCTATGATACGTATGTAAACAGTCATTTCTCTTAAGTTGAATGGGCCAAAATATAGTCCACATAAAGTGGAATGCTGGACCAATTTTTCTAACTTTGTTATAATGTATACTAATTCGTTAGAATGTCAATGCCAATTAAAAACTTCCACATATAAAAAAGTTCCAACTTATTAGGGATAAACTCATAAATTCTGTTATCTCAACCTTAAATCTCTCCCTCTATCTCTCTAAGTAGTTTTCTATAAATAAATCATGAGGGATGTGATCATAAACTCAAAAAGAAGATATTTTAATGGAAAAAAAGCAAATTGGGGGCAAAAAATAACAAAAGAAATCAGTTGTCGAGTTTTCCAATTGATCACATTTCTCTTCAACTACACTCTTTTAGGCTCAATTTAGCCAAACCTCACAATCGACGAGCTCGTCTCCTACACAAAGTAACATTGGTGTACATTCCTAGAAAAAATGAAACTTCACTAAAAATTAATGGCGTCAACATCCCTACCAACAAGCAGGCTCCCATCATTCTTCGCCGCGTCGGATCGACATGAATTGGTGAATAATTAGAANATCCATCATATTTAAACAATAGGGTTTAGGGTTTACCTTAAAAACAAGAGAAAATAAAAAACTTTAAAGTCATCAAAGAGGAAGAAAGGAAGAAAAGAAGTCTTTAAATACCAACACTTCTGTGAAGCGAATGAAATAAGACAACCACAAAAAAACAGAGAGACAAAACAAATGAACATAAAATGAAAAAGAAAGAAAAACCAAAAATCAAACCACGAAAATACAGGCTGGAAGGATAACTAACCAGAGCTCAGAACTTGTAGGAAAACATTATAATTTCACTTTAGATTTGAATATATAAAAATATATTCAAAACTTGTTGAATTTTAATGAAGGTTATGATTCATCACAGCTCAAAAACCCAATCTCAACAACCAGTAAAAATGAAGGAAGAAATATAAGCTTATGAACAACTAATTAACCATAAAAAACAACGATTAGCTCAAACAACAAACCAAATGAGAGCAAAAACACCAAAATTCACTATGAAAAATTCAGTATGACATGATGAAAGTATATCAAAGGCCATTCGATCCTAGAAAACATTGCATTAGTCAAAATATCCACAGAATATATNATATATATATATATATAATTAGGTTGATTCCTCTATTTCTCTTTTTTAAGAGAAGTAACTTACTTCGTATCTTCATATATGTAAGCATTTCTAAAATCAGTTAATATTTATCATTTTTTTTCCTCCAGTTTTTATTCTATTGTTGCACTATTTACTATTCATCCATCATTCAATTTAATTTAGCACGTCTTTCAAATTATATGTTGTGGTGTGATTGAAATATAGACAAAGTATCGACTATTTCTTCTTCGAAATCTAAAGTTTGGAAATATTACAATATATGAAATATGTTAGAACATATTTATATTCCTGTTTATACATAATTTTGTGTGCATTGCTTCTTATGTTCAACTAATTCTCATCCACTTCTCTTCATATGAAAGAGAAAAAAAAGATAAAAATAAATTTACAGTTTAACTAAATTTTTAAAAAATTATTTTACATTTCAATTAGAGTTAATCTCTTTTAAAAATATTTTTTTTGCATTAAAATTAAGAAAATTGCTTAAATTCGAAGCATCTTATTTGGGCAAAACAAACTAATTTTCTTAATTTTTTTCATAATATTTTTTTTTTCCCCACTCATAACTCCAAGGAAATATTTATGTGCTGCATATTGGAAAAGAGAGGGTGAATGATGTAGTTTACTAACTTAAATAATATATATTACAAAGATTTTTAAGGCTATAAGTTGGATAATATTGCCTTACATTTTGACAAAATTATCTTGGTGCTAAGAAAGATGATAATTAAATAAATTTATTTATTTGTGTTTGAAGTTAAATTCTAAAATAACATAAACAAACAGATGTTAAATTAGCCGAATATATATGTTCAAAAAGCAAGCAAAAAAATCAGCACTTCCAAAGAGATCAGCACAAAACCAGCAACATAGAGCAGCAGCAGGGCAGTCAGACAGTCTCCAAGGATGAAAATTTCTCCCACAGCAGTCGCTACAGACGCAATGAAAGTTCACCAAACAGTCCAACATGATTAGAAACCTCAAACCCAAAGGGCTCAGCTATCAACAAATACTTCTGAATAGCTTCAGCAGAAAACATTCGTAAATCCATCTCCAAGCAGCAGTAGGCCATCATAAGCAAATATACATAATTGTTAGAAAAAAGGACTCAGTATTTTGCATAAATGCAATCCTTAAACTTGTCAGATGAGTAAAAGAGAGAGCAGATGTTAATTATCAAAGTGCTATTAGAAAACCAGTAGCAGTTAACCAATCCCCACTACAGTATGACTGAAAAAATCTCATGCAACAATAGCAGAGAGAAAACGAGCTTGGCAATATTAATTGCCAACATATAAACCCAAGCCAACATAGCACAAAATTAAATAAGCAGGTGAAACCTCAAAAAATATAGAGGCACATGCAGGAATCAAATCATGACCCTTCTATGGTAGGGGAGATCCAACACATCTCCCCCAATTAACCTCTTTAAGCCCACAGGGGGGATAGTACCCAAAATATGATGAGAGACACCAAAGCCGGCAAGCCAGTGGTCAGGCTTATTGCCTTCCCAATATACAAAGTTCCATTCAACATTTAAATTTTTCTTAGAAACAAACTCCCATATTCGATTTAAGCAATGTAAAATATGCCAAGGGGGTTGTAATTTTTGCACAATGTTATCCAACAAGCTAAGAGAATCAATTTCCACAATAATACAGTTCCGGTCCGCTTTAATAACACACATTAAGGCCAACAGTACTGCCCAACTTTCAGCTTCAATGCTGCCCAACTTTCAGCTTCAATGGGAGTAGCAACCACCACAGGAGAGGAAATAAAGCCAATGAATATAATAGTAATAATAATAATAATAATAATAATAATAATAATAATAAAATTTATACCTTTTCTCAACGTAGTTCCCATTCCTTTGCATGGTAATATTTTATGATTTACTTTATATTATTTTATTTTTCTATCATTATTAGTGTTGAATTCAAAAGAGTCCATGAAACACATTCAAGGAATAGAGCAAAACACCAAGAAGTAAGAAGAAACAGTATGAAGAAACAGTAAACAAACCTGAAAATGTGTAACCTTTTATTATAAAATGACGCATATTTATAAACATAGGAGTATGAGTATTACAATTATAGATTCACCACTTAATCATCAGCTTCTAAGGGGACACTTTGGTAAATTACGGGAAAAATAAAATAATATGTCAAATAGGATTGTCCGACTGATAATGTGTCTGGCGATCGTTTAGCCTAGTCGTTCGTAAGTAATCGATCAACGATGGTGCCAATACTTGATTGAATGCCTTAAGACATGTCGACCATCTGGGTTGTCTTCGAATGATCTGCAAACCTTTAGGTTGTTGGCCGATATGATGATTCCATGTGGGGACGATTGGTCGATCCTCCACCAATCGTCCACTCCTCTTTGATTGTGGCATTTTTTGAGATCGATGTTGTATTATTAGTCGGTCTCTTAATCTTCCAATGATAGTCCTATGTCTTGGCTGTTGGATTTCTTCAAGATTCATGCCATCGTATTTTGAGTATATATATTTTGTTCCCCGATTTCCCTACTTCTCGAAAGCTGTTTAGCATATAAGAACAATGAAATCTTTTTATTGATACAAAAATGTAAGAACAAAATTGAATCCAAAATTAATTGTCAGAGTGTTTGTTGTTGTTAGAACTAAATTCACATACAAACCCTACATAACATTTGTGTAACATAAACTTTAAATGTTATAAATTTCTAAGATGTATAACATAAATTTTAAAAAGGGCTAAGCCCTAAATTCATATACCTACCCTACATGTGAAATCATTACGTAGTTCGATCCTATAAAATTTTGATATGGCCAGACGTGGGTAATTTTTTGGCTAACACTTAACTATAGATAGGAAATTCTACTCCCAATTTTTATGTAATTGCATATCTAGCACCTAAACTTGAAGTTTTTGCAAACATACAATCTTACATGTCCTTCAAAAGTTGTACTAAAATGTAAAGTTTAAGTGTTAGATATATAAATACATAGGAATTTAGTGGTAGGTATGTAAATCTGTTTTAAACAAATATTTTGAGATTCTACATTTAAGCATAGACAACATCCATCACATTTAAACAATAGGGTTTAGGGTTTACCTTAAAAACAAGAGAAAATAAAGAACTTTAAAGGAATCAAAGAGGAAGAAAGGAAGAAAAGAAGTCTTCAAATACCAACACTTATGTGAAGCGAATCAAATAAGACAACCACAAAAAACAGAGAGACAAGACAAACCAACAAAAAATGAAAAAGAAAGAAAAACCAACAATCAAACCACTAAAATACAGACTGGAAGGATAACTAATCAGAGCTCAGAACTTACTTGCAGGAAAACATTAAAATTTCACCTTAGATTTGAATATATAAGAATATATTCAAAAGTTGTTGAATTTTAATGAATGTTATGCTTCATCATAGTTCAAAAAACGAATCTCAACAACCAGTGAAGATGAAGGAAGAAATATAAGCTTATCAACACCTAATTAACCATAAAAAACAACGATTAGCTCAAACAACAAACTAAATGAGAGCAGAAACACCAAAATTCACTATGAAAAATTCAGTTCGACATGACGGAAGTATATCGAAGGCTACTCAATCCTAGAAAACGTCGCATTAGACAAAATATCTATAGAATATACATCACTAAAAGAGAATAACATCTTACTCGAGCCAAAATATGACCATACTATGATCTTTTAATGAATAAATTTGGCTAAAAAGCATAATTGATCAAAGAATATTTATGGATAAAAGATCATGTCTGAGTGTATGTGAAACACAATTAAATGAGAATGATCATTGTATTAATGATATACTTTATCAAAATGATTGGAATAACAAAAAAATGTCTATGTTGAACCCTGTTATGTCCATGAATTACACCAAATAAATAGAGCGTAAGATAGAAAGAGAGAGATATGCACGGTAATGAACAGTAATCTGATTTGTTGATTAGTCTTTCTCATAAAATGATTCTCGTATTTATAGAGGAGGGGGTGCAATATGTAAAATTGCAAGTTTGCCCCTGCTTTAATGGGGATTTTACAAAATATTTTATATATTTTACATGTATGCACCTACAATTCGGCTACCATTTGAATGTATCAACCGTAATCAGTGGTCCTTGATTTGGTAAAACATGCTCATCCTACTGTGCACAATCGTGGTTTTCGGTTGGCCATTGATGAACTTCAAGTCGACGAGACTTGGCTTGATTGGTTTGGCTTTACCGATCGACTATTCTAGTATTGTAGTTGATTATTGATCCCTTGATAAGGAGCTATTGTTTGTAGAATAATATTGGGCAATCAGATAAAGATTGAGTCATCGTAAGTCGATAGATAACAAATTATTTGATGAGAGAGTTCATCGAGATGTTCTTGGATTATGTTATCACCAATTCTTGGCCCATGTTAAGGAATCTCAGGGGCACCCATGAAATGGTTGACGATACTTAATCCTTCCCTTGAGTCAGGTTGCGGCGATAAGCAGATCAATGCCTCTGCACGACTCGAGTGGCCTTAGTACTTAGTTCAGGTAGCTTACATTCGGTCGACCTCCAACTCCAGTTCAAAGGGTTGCACCTGGTCAAGTAGGTCCTTTGGTCCCTCGCTAATGGGCCCTCCTTAACTACACTTTTCTGTCTTCTAGTCCATTGGATGTTCTCGAGATTCATAATGGCACATTGCTCTAAGAAATGGAAGGGAATTAAATTGACAGATGAAGTGGGGCAATTTGACTCGCTTCAAGTTCCTCGGTGGGGGAAGAATCGAGCAGAAAGTGAAAGTAGGTTAGACAATCTGATTGCAGACCCGTTAATCCAACCTCCTGTCATAGTCCGTGACCAGTTGAATGAACCAACTATGCAAGGAGCCACTGAAGTTCAGTTGCCTGCTGTGCAAGAAGCTGCAGATGCTCTATCATCGACCCGAGGGTAGGGGGAGGACATCGAACCCTCTACTGCCACCTTGTGTGAGTAGTTTATCATTACAGTGGTCTGAGGTGGATTAGCTCCTTAGTAAGAGGAGACTCAATTTTTCTGGTTAAGCTAAAATTGAATTCACCTTTGCTTATATTATCTTTTGATGTAGATGACGTAATACAAAATGATGAATCACCTGTGGTGGGTGTTGGCCAAGGTGTCGACCAAAGACCGGTTGAGGCAACCCTAACACCAGCACGAAGTAAGGAGAACATTGTTGACACATTGAGCAGCTCTTCTACGACGCGAGACAAGGCTAACAACAGATGCAAGATGTCTCCAGAATCGGAGGCCCATCGCGTGGTCGAGATGGATGACACCTTCACTCGGATGGCTAGGATGTAGAGAGAGGAGATACAGAAGCAACGAGATTAGTTGACAGCCCTTTGCGTGAAGCTTACAAATGTTCGTGAGACCTATTTGATGCTCCAAATCCAAACGAAGGTGAACTACGTAGATAGGTTTAAGATTAGGAAAGAGGCGTTGTATAAGAGGCTGCTTCGCTGAGGACTTGTCTTGACCGAAGCAGTAGATGAATCACATGCAAATATTTTCTCTCTAAATAAATTTGAAATTTAATATTTTTTAAATAAAATTTCATTTCTATTATTATCTTTCTTTTTTAATCTTGTGATGATGTGATGCGCATGTATAAAATCGAGGCACGGCTTTCTAACTATTTTTCTCCCTTTATTAGCCTATATATAAGGGTTGAGGGCTGGTTTGGCGTCACGCCATCTGATTTTATTTTACTTCTTTTATCTCGATTTTTTGCTCCATTTTCCTTCATTTTGGTGGCTCCAAATACTCATTTTAGCTCTTCGGGTTTGTCTGAACGACCGATAGGTTGGTTCTGTCGCCAGGGGAGGCGACTCTGATGCAAGATAACTGCAACTTTGGCTCTAACATACAGCTCTGGGTCATAGGATTTGCAACTGCTATTTGGTGATGAACTACACACAATTTTCAATCATTACGGAGTTATTCCCACATACATGAAACCTCACTCCGTAGCTGCTATAATGAAATAGATAGTTTATTGTGATCGAATGAGGATCTCGTGGTCATTAGAACTCTTCACTTATGTGAGTTCATTTAGGGCCGACCCAAACACTTATAATCAATTTAGTTTGGTCAGCACTTTAGAACTGCTCAGCTTTGAGAATAAAATTAAGGATTGTAAGTTGCGCTTCTTCATTGGGTCCTCCACTAATGAATGGGGAATTCAACCTGTGCCAACAAAAGGAGTGTACAAGAAGAAGAAGGTTGTGCCTTCATGGGCCTGAAACTAGCATAATAGAGGAATTTGAATGGTGGCCGCTCTTAATTCACCAATAAAATTAGTCGGTGGTTGTCAACTGACTCCTGCAGTCAGACAAGTTCGGTTCGATGACTGTGGCTCTATGGGCAGAGTCAGATGTTCGAGAAGCCTGACATGAGATTGATGAAGCCGCAAACTTAAATAAAGTTTACAATAAAATCTTAAAAAGAAATTTGAGTTATTTGAAATTAATAGTTATTTATTAATTCTTTTGAAAGAAAAATCTAATTAATGCAAAATGAACTTAAAAAATTTTAAAACTATTCTCTAGAATTAAGAACCACCCAAAAATATTCCAAAAAAACTGGCATTAAATTTTAATTAATTTGCATTAATTGGGATCTTTTCAAGGAAAATTAAATGTTGTATAAATTATATTTAAATTTTAAATTTTAAAAAAAATATTTTAAATATTTTGAAAAAATTGAATTTAATTTTCTTATAAATTTAACCTTTCTTATTTTTTAGCGAGTTTAATTTGGTATATTTTTTTATTTAATTTGGATTAACAAGTTTTAGGTTTAATTAAAAATTTATTTAATATAGAAAATTAGTTTATTTTAATTTAATGGAAAATGACCCAATAACCACTAAGATTTTGTGTCGTAATTCATTCATTACTGGCCTTGAGGAGATTCTTGAAATCATTTAGAGCCTCTTTCAATTTATTATGAATTTTTATGCATTTTATTTTACTCATTTGAAGTTAAAAGTGCATTCTTGAAATCTTCCTTTTAAACTTTCTTAATTAGCTAAGACCTGAGATTATTTAATTGCTTAATTTTTAAATTAATTTATAATTTAAGTTATCTAAAATTAATAACTTATTATTATAAATAATGTGTTTGATTATTCCAACTCACCAGAATTGTCATCTGTCTCAAAATTTAATTTTGTGAGTTTCATGAGATTCCTAATCACAAATGATAGTGCACCTAACAAGATATAATAAACCGATATATATATAT
>JXCR01135867.1:0-28150 GCA_002079205.1 Phalaenopsis hybrid cultivar | reverse complement strand
AACAGAACAGAAATTAATGTAAGTCAGATAATTTTAAACATTGCAATCATGTCAAAATCACTGCGCCAAACAAATAAAAAGAGGCGTCATAATTTTGATAATTGAAAATATAGCACATATTATTTCAAGTGGATGATGCTCCCACCAATGCAGGGTTTGAGGATGGGTTGACATACATAGCCTTGCACTTACGTGAGAGTATGCTTGATTGTTAAGAGTGTAGCTCCCAATGTTGGATGCAGAGTCATTTTATCCTCACAATTACTCTACATTTTATAAATTAAGGAACTATTTGGTTGAAAGTATTAAAGGTGTCCAATGAAATGAGGATACAAATTTGTTTTTTTTTCAGGTGCTTGATGTGAAATAAAATGAATGTAAATAACTACTAGAATGAATAATACATTTCATTTGCTTTACTTTGTACTTTTAAAATAAATGCATTTTAAATACATCAAACCAAATAGCCCTCCCCATGCTCTCTAATCTCCATGAGTGGCTGTGCAACATTTCTACTATTAATCCTAGAAGCATGGCCAAAAAATTGTATTAATTTTAAAAAGAGATGGTATGATATGATAAATGCTCATTCAAAACGCTATTATTAGTGAGCATGAGTAACTACCTTTCCTCTATCATCAATAATGGGAGAAATATCCGCACTTGATGAATAACCCAGAGGAATAATCCAGACAACAGTACCATTGCTGTCAAATAATAATATGTTCTTCCCAGAGCATGCATATATTCTTCCATCATCAGTAAGAAGAGGCTTAGATAGCCTAGCAGCAACCTTGAAACTAGATCCTTCAACCAAAAAAAAAAAGGAATATAAATCCATGCATTTTAATAGCGATATAGGAAGATATGAACTTAAATATTCATACAGGAAAAAATGAGTGAAACTTCTGCAAACAACAATTAAGAGAATTAAGGAAATACAATATTCACTGAAAAGCATAGTGTGAACTAAGAAAATCTCGCATGATGTAAGATTCTTATGTAGTTCATAAGATAGAAGAGTTTGATTTTTCTTAGCTTTGAAAAAAAAATATGCATACAAAATTAACCAGAAAATAGTTTTGAATAATCTCAAGCTATGACACATGCTTGTTGTACTATTGAGTCACCAAGCTTTTAGATGGTTGTGATGAGTAATACCTTCCTTGCTAATTGTTATGATGCCTACGGTTCTTCATTAGAACGCAAAAGCATCGTATGAAGGAGCACCAGAAAGTGCAAAAGAACCATGTTAGATCTACTAATATAAGTGTGCAGCCATTCATATGACACGCCAAAGGGAATGTCCGGTCCATGCATTTTTGCATCACAGTCACTAAAAACACATGGAATGCTAAAAAGTCCTGTCTAGCCCATAGATAATTGTAAGGAATTTTTCTAACTCCTTTCAAAAAATAGAGAATCAATCAAATTAATTGAAAAAGTTCGTTTTTTATATATTTATGTGTATAAGGAAAAAGCGTCAGCATGAATCTTAAATGGATCAAGCAATTCAAAGGAATACCCCTATTCTCAATTGGAATTTCACACGAAGGATCATTAGGCGGCCGGCCAACTCAGCACATTCATTCAAACAATTGATAATCCCATCGAACGTAAACAATCAATGGAATCAGCCGACCGACAAAATCGGTCAGAATTTAGGAAACCGATAGCTAGAAATAAAAATCAAGAGCCTTACCATATATTATATCCAATTGTCACGACTATTCATGAAAATTGCATTCATTCAGTTATTTATATTAGAGAAGTAGTTATATTAACCACCCGAGAATAGGAAAAAGATAAGAAATACCCTCTAATCGATGAGGGAAGGAGGATAATCATGTAATTGTAAACCTAAGACACCTATGATTATAAATAGGGGCTGTTTTATGAATATACACACTCGTTTCTCTGAGATTAATATTATCTCGTTGTCTTACTTTTCTTTCAAGCTCTATCTCTCGAGGCATGTCTACTCTAAGATAATTTGGGATTTAACATCCTAAAAGATAGTACGGTGAGCGTGAACATGCCCGAGAAAAGAAACAGACACTACAAGGAGAGACTAGCCGAAGAGAAACTGCTGCAATGGAATCTAAGTGGGAATTTATACAATATTAAATTCAGCAACAAATGCAGGAGTTACAAAACCAAACGACTGGCCAATTTAATGCCCTCAAATGCGAGATCAACCGCCTCCCCTCGAAGTGGAGTCTCACGAAACCAACCCACGGGGTTCAACCTCGAGAGTAATGACCAGTTTCTAACAGTCGGAGAGCAATTCTAGCAACCGAAGAACTAGAAAAGTCCCTATACAAAGATGTTGGGTCTACAATAATGGAGAGGATCCAGCCGGCACAGGAGGAGGCATCCCGAGCACCATTCCCAGATGGTTCGTTCTCCCGATAGATTCAGGAAGCCGAGCCACCAACAAAGTTCCAACCTCCACACTTGGACTCCTATAAAGGGAAGAGTAATTCAATCGATCACGTGGCTGCATTTAAGTCAGCGATTTGAATGTTGCAGATCAATGACGCTATGAAGTGTTGTTCGTTTCTAACCACATTGAAAGAGACGGCTTTTAATTGGTTCAAGAATTATCACCAAAAATGATATATTATTTCACTGAGTTCAAAAAGGTATTTGTGGCCCACTTCGTCAGCGTCTAAAAGCCGAAGAAGAAATCTCAAGCTCTGCCACAACTCAAGCAGATGAGAACGAAAGCCTTCGTTCTTACATCACCTGCTTTCAACGTAAATGCTAGAAATATAGGACTTGCAACTAGGGTTGTCAAAAAAGATCGTTGTTCGCGAACAACTCGTGTGCGGTTCGTTAAGTAGCTTGTGTTCGGCTCGTTCGTTAAGTAAACGAGCCGAACACGAACATCTCTTTGTTCGCTCGTGTTTGGATCGTTTTAGCTCGAAATAAAAAAAATTACATAATTATTTATATAATAATATATTACACATATTATTTATATAATAATATATTATACATATTTATATCTATGTTTAAATCGTAACTGTTCATGTGGTAATATGGTTATGCGCCTTGTTTTGCATATATTTGATTTAGGTTCAAATCCAACACTCTACATCTATTTTTTCAGTTTAATTTTAACGAGTCAATTTCGAGACGAACACAAGTCAAACACGAACACACTGTTCACGAGTCGGTTTCGAACACGAACCGATTTAGAACACGAGCAATTTCAAACGAGCCGAACACAAGCCAAGCCTGAGCTTGCTTAAGCTCGACTCGTTTACAACCCTACTTGCAACCGGTAATCGCACAAACAGCTCTGACAAAAAAGGTGAGAGAAGCTCGCTTCAAGTTCGATTTGGGTTTGTGTGAGCCCAAATCTTTGGTTGAACTATTAGAAATAGCCAACAATTATATCGCTGAAGAGGAGTATGTTATTGTTTCTTCTGAACTAAAATCAGTAACATTTGATCGTCGCTCGAAGAAAAGGGCTGCCCAAGGCAAAAGGTGGAAGGCGAAGGGCAATCAGAGATTTTCTGGTCGTTCTAATTATGAGACGGTTTGGACACCCAAAGACGATCGGAGTGGAGGTAACGATCGGAGAGGTCAGGCTCGATACTCTAACCAAAGACCTCCTCAATACTATGAGCGGTCACACTTGTACTGAGAGATGCAAGGAATGACTCCCCTTAGAGTCTCAATGGCTGAATTGGTGGAGGGCATCCAGAATAAGAAGTATTTCAAGAAGTCAACACCAATGAGAATCAGAGCTTCGCTCCGGAACCCCAACAAATATTATAAGTATCATCGGGATCAAGACCACGATACTGAAGAGCACCGACATCTTACAAATCTAGTGAAAGATTTGATTCCTGCCAGAAAGCTGAAGAAGTTTGTTTCCATGGGAGCACATACTTAACGACAAGGAAAAACACCGATGGAGGAGGTGTTAGACAATCATGTTCGAGCAAATTTCATACACATTGTTGGGATCATTCCCACTATTGGAGGGGGGGTATTATCCCATCAGGACAATTAGAAAAGAATCTGATTGGGGAAGTATTCTCCATAGGCTCCACCCAAAAGCACAGTCATCCACTCATCATCTTTATCGATTCATATTTGCCACCGAAAGGAAGTTTGCATAACGATGTTATCGTTGTTACTGTGTTTATTAACAACCAGGTAGGTAGTACTCTTGTCAACAATTGGAGTTCTGTCAATATTCTCTTCAAGACGTTGTTCGATAAGATCAAACTAAAAACCGACCGGTTGTCTGCACCGGCCAGTGCACTATTCGGCTTTTCTGGCTAACGGAAAGAAACCCTGGGCATTATTGCCCTATCTCCTAGGGCGAGCAGAAGAAACAATTCAAAAGTACAATACTTTTTGGTGGTTGAATCACCGCTAACATACAATATCATTTTCGGTCAACCATTGCAAAATAGTTATCGAGCGGTAGTTTTGACTTATCACATAGTCGTCAAATTTCCAGTCGGTGAGCATATCATCAAGGTACAAGGAAATTTAGAGCAATCCTGAAAATATCATCTCCAATAGGTTATCAGCGTGGAGCAGGATCCACTTGATATAGAAATTTGAAGAGAAAGGGGTCTCGAGACAAGTGAGACCATCCTGGAGACACCGACATCAACCAAAGACCCCAATAAGTTTTTCCTAATAAGTGGTCGTTTTGATGCAAGATACATGTGCATGTTGATCTAAACTCTTTGCGAAAGACATTTTGCTTGGACAACAGCGGAAACGCCCGGGATACCAATTAATGTGGTGTGCCGCCACCTGAGTAACAACTCATCTGCCAAATTGGTGCAACAGAAAATCTAGTAGTCCGCCAGAACCTTGGTAGGACCAATCGCCAAAGAAGTGACAAAGCTGAAGGTTGGTTACATCAGAGAGGTCTAGCATTCAACTTGGGTCTCCAATGTGGTGATGGTTCAAAAATCAAACGACAAATAGAGAATGGTTGGATTTCAGAAATCTCAACAAAGTCTGCTAGAACGGCAGCTCGATGTGGCGACCAGTTATTCAGTAATAAGTTTTCTCGATGCATTATTTGGCTACCACCAGATTAAAATCCATCCAGACGATGTCGAAAAAACTTATCTTATTACTTGTGAATGTGTGTTTTGTTTTAATATAATGTCTTTTGGGCTTAATAATGTTGGAGCTACATAAGAGCGACTTATGAATGCAATATTTTCAAATCATATAGAGAAAAAGGTTAAAGTTTATATTGATGATGTGTTAATTAAAAAACAGCTAGAAGAACACATTAATGACTTAAAAGAAAGATTTTCAACTCTTGGAAACTATAACATGAGATTAAACCCACTAAAATGCACTTTCAGGGCTTCGACCAGAAAGTTCCTCGATTATCTTTAACCCCCGAATGTATAATATAAAATTTAAAAAAAGAAAAAGCATTGATGGATATTTCATCCCCTCAAAATGCAAAGGAAGTTCAGAACTTGACTGGCCAGATAGCTGGACTCAGTCTTTTTATTTTGAAATCGAGCGATAAATGTGCAACTTTCTTTAGACCATTAAGGAAAAAAAAGCGTTTCAAATGGTTTGATGAATGCGAGCAAGCATTCTAGGATCTGAAGAAATCTTTGGCATCTTCATCGCTTCTTCAAAAGCCAAAACCGAAGAACTCTCCCTATATTTGGGAGTCGGACTAGAGACAGTTAGCGTAGTGCTCATTAGAGAGGAACAAAGGAAGCAATATTTGGTTACTACACAAGCCGAGTCCTTAGAGGCGCTGAAATCAGGTATCCTGTGATAGAAAAACTAACTTTTGCTTTGATTGTTTTGGCTCGCAGGATCCGACATTATTTTCTGATGCACCCGATACGGCTATCACTGACCATCCTCTAAAGTTCGTTCTCACACGACCAAAACATTCTGTTCGGCTCCTAAAATGGGTCATGAAACTGAGTTTGACATTTCCTACGTACCTCGGACGACAATCAAAGCACAGGCGATCATAAGACTTCCTGGTGGATTTTTCCGAGGCAGTCGAATTGAACGGCGGAAACACAAATGACGACCAGGTATGGACCCTACACATTGATAAAGATTCTAAACAATCAAATGCAGGGCTAAGATTGGCTCTCAGCAGCCCAATCAAAGAGCACCTATATTGTTCAATTGCATTGGAGTTCAAAGTTACTAAAAACCAAACAGAGTATGAAGCTCTAGTCGCGGGACTGCGCCTAGCATATGAGATAGGTGCTTGAAGTCTTCTTGTGAAATGAGATTCAATATTGATCGTGAACCAAGTAAATGGAGAATTTGAAGTCAAAAATGAGATGATGGTCAAATATCTCAGTAAAGTGAAACAAAAAATCAAGAAGTATACCAACTTTAGGATCTAGCACATCGGTTGGGAAGAAATTAGGTAGCCAACATTCTATCTAAGCGCATTAGCTTAGGAGTGCCACAACGACTTATCCGGTCAGCAATTGAAGAATCTGAGGCTATGAAAGTGAGTACTGAAAGTAACAAAAATGGATGGATTCATATGTCCAATACTTTGGTAAAGGGATATCCTTAGAAGAAATCACAAATCCAAGGCGTAACGTGCATTCCAGAGAATGCGGAGTCATTCAGGAGACAAGACCCTACTGTATCGTATTCAATGACAATATTACTTTTCGCTCACGGTCTTGAAAGACGCCAAAGAATTCTCAACGACATGCGAACAATGTCAGAAGAATGCTCTTTTACATTACCAATTCGCTCTCAAGCTCCAACCAATCACCAGTCCCTGGCCATTCGCCACATGGGAATTGAATATTCTTGGGAAATTTCCGCCGTAAAAAAGCCAACTAAATTTTCTACTAGTTGCGGTAGATTATTGTTCTAAATGGGTTGAAGCAAAGCTGCTTGCCCGGATCACTGCAGAAGTGGTCCGAAATTTTATCTAGACGGACATCATCAGTTGGTATGATTTACCGCTCGTTATCATTACCGACAACAGAACACAATTTGCTGGCCCAAAAGTGAAAGATTTTTTGCGCTAGTCAAGGAATTGATCTGAAATTTGCCTCAATTCAACACCGAGGAACCAACCAATAAAATGATTTTGAACCTATTAAAAAAAAATTGAAGGGGCAAAAGGAAATTGAGCAGACCTATTACCATCCGTCCTTTGGGTCATCCGAACGACACCTTCAACAGCGATCGATCAAACGCCTTTTATGTCGACACATGGAATGGAGGCGTTGTTGTTGGTTGAATACAAACATCATCGCCAAAGAGTTGTCACAGCCTCTACATTCGACAAAGAAAACCTGGTCGAATAGAGAGAAGCCAATTATGTAAAGATTTTTACTTGCTCTTGATTAGCAGAGGAAACAAACAAACTCAGTCCTTCGACAAGACAAAGTCAAAAGACGTATTGCCCGGTATTTTAACAAACATGTTCGAGAAAAATCTTTGCCTCTGGAGGTTTAGTTTTGAAGGCCGATCCAACAGCTCAAGGTCAGGCGGTCGGCAAACTGAATCAGACTTAGAGTGGACCTTACATCATTAGCCAACAAGTCTCTCATGGAGCTTGCAAATTAAAAACTTAAACCTGACAAGAACTCCTCCAGATGTAGAGTGGAGATGATCTAAAGATTTTTTTCCTCATAAAAAAATTTTTATGTGTCAACATCTTATTGTTCAAAGAAATGTTGTTTCTAAACCTTTGTGAGTTCAAATTTTTAATATAAGATTTAATTTGGATTAATTTTGTATAAATCTGTCTGAATAGCACTCGGAAAGCATGAGAAGTTTCAACGTTTCGGAGAACTCAGAATGAGCAAAAGATTCTCCTGCAGGGCAAGCGAAAGGCTCTCTTACAGAACGCGAAAATCTCTCCTACGAGACAAGTTGAAGACTCTCCTACGGGACGAGCGAAAGACTCTCCTACGGGATGAGCGGAAGACTCTCCTACGGGATGAGCAAAATTCTCTCATACGGGACGAGCAAAATTCTCTCCCGGGATGAGCGAAATACCATCCTAATGGATGAACAAAAGATTATCCTAAGAAACTACCGAAAGTCCCTCCTTATAGATAAATAAGTGGCCTTATAGATAAATAAGTGGCTGACAAAATACATGCGTATAAGAAGCAATGTAAGGAAAATACAATCAGGAATAATCATATTGGAAGTAGAAAAAAAAAAGAGGATCTATCCCAAGTGCAGGGGATGAGGCAGTTGTTGAGCCGTCTTCTTCCTCTTTAGATTCTTTGCCTTCTTCCTTTCCTTCTCCGGCCTCTTTTATGGGTGTTCCTTTCCTTATGGTTGGAGTAACTACAAGAGCTATAAATTCCTTCAGATTAGCATATTTTCGGTCAACAAGCCCATGCTCGATAAATTTGTCAGTGGAAAATGTCATGCCTCCACAAAATTGACTAGAAATTTCGACTTTGGTTATTGGCTTTGGTTATGCCGCTTTTAGCTCCTCATTTTTTTTCGTCGAAAATGCCAACTTTTCCTTAAAATGCAGCTCGTCATTTTTTCTCCCGTCAAGGAAAAGTCAGACCTGACCCTCGACAATTTTTCTTTCGTCAAGGAGGCCAACTTTTCCTTAAAATCCAGCTTCACATTTTTTCTCCCGTCAAGGGAAAGTCAAAGCTGACCCTCGACAATTTTCTTGCCCAGCTTCTCTTCTTTCAGTCGATTTTCTAAAGTTATCACTCTTTTCCGCAGCTTTGGCAAGGGATCATTCAGACTTGGAAAAGGCCAAGGATTGGAGTTGGGCAGCTTCCATAGCCATCAATTGGTATCGAGCAAAATGTTGTTGGAGTTCCTCATGATCGAGCGTCTTTAGAGCTTCATTAAATCTGCTCAACCACATGACTTTAGAGAGCAGCACGGAAACATTATCAACCTCTGGAGTATTATGGAACCAATCATTTGTTGAGTCAACCATGAAATACGGATGATCGGTACTGATAAAAAATTTTTCAGTCTCATCGTGTCTCGAACGCCAATCAAAAGGCACACATTTTCTTTTCAAAGGAGGTGGAGAATCATAACATCCAAGGGAGCTTTTCCTTTTTTTCTCTTCACCAGAGCGACATGATTTTTTGTTGGCAAGAGGAAGAGGAACTAACTTTGGAGCAGGTTTAATTTTATTCACGGACGAAAGCTCGGATAGGTCAATAAGAGAGTGGTGGCTGGCTTCAGCCATTGCAGACACATCAAGATATGAGGAGTTAGAAGGATGAAGATCGATCGGTTGTGACGAGGATGGATGTGTGTTGCTCAGTGACTGAACGTTTGATTTTCCCACTTCATTTCAAGAAGCCTCGCCTTTAGAAGCACTCAATCTCAGTATAGATGACATTCAGATTGACTCACCTGCATCTGTTAGAAAATTTTGAGGGTCTCGTGCAACAATAGTGGTTTCCCCGGTTGACACATTTTATATCACAACAGTCATTCAAGATTTAGAGAAAATAAAGTTCACACCTGTAGTATCTGTGCAAGTTACAACCACCTTCCCCGATTCCCCCTTTGATTTGCCCCCTCTTGGAAAAGGGCAAGCTTACCTCTCGGTTTTCTCTTGGAGGTTTTTTCCTCTGCTTCCTTCACATGGATAGTCTCTTTGACATCCGAGGCCTTCCATTAATCCTCTGTCAACCGGCAAAACTTATTTGATCGCACGACTAGATTCACAACTTTCTGGTCAATGTACTGAGGAACGGACAAAAGCTGCCTCTCAATTTTCTCTCGTCAACAATCAGATGCTTCAAAAGCGTCTTGGTTCTGTTCACTGGCACGTCCTGGAGGGTGACGTTGATTCCCCAGCCGCTAGAACAAGATCTGACCAAAGACTGCTTTCTCCATTCCTTTATTTTGTTCTCCAATCCCAAAAGTTGGTGTCCTTTACCGGCAGAGAATTGGGAAAAACCATCCTTGAACAAAAATAGTAGTAAAACAATTCAATCGACCACGGTATGCCCGAATGGTGGCAAAAGACGACAAAAGTCAAGATTGCGAGATCGAGTTTGGCACAACTTGAGCAAGAATTACTCTGTATCAATTGAAAACACCCTTAGCTCAGTACAAAGAGGGAGCCTCAGATCACATCGGAATCAGTCTCGGCAGAATACCAAATCGTCTCCAAACCTGCTTGTTACCCAATCAGAACCCCTAAAAGCTCGAAGCTTCACAGTATCGTCGAATACGCACTCCATTAACTTCAGCATGTCATCTTCAGTTAGGAAAGAGGAATCAACCACCAAGCAAGTGCCAAAAACCTTTAGAGAGTACTTACGAGCCATGAGGAAAAAGGAAAAATGGGAAAGGGTTAGATAAATTTTGAAAAATCTCAAGCAATGGTGCCCTTTAACCTATTTATAATAAGAGTGCGGAAGGAGGAATGCCTGAAGGGTCATCATTTCATTAAAAAAGAGAACCGTTGCATGGAACTACTCGAAAAGAAAATATTTGACAAAAGAGTTTTCGACCACTTGAGCCAAGACATGCCCTCGGCTAAGCAGCCACTTAAACAATAGTTCTCCACCTAACAAAAATAGTTTCCCCGATCAATCTCTTGTTGTGTTTGACAAACCTGTAGCTCTATCCAAAGAGCTACCACCTCTTCACGAAGAGAGTGCATTCCTTCTTCAATCCTCTTGACCCGAGCGTGCAAATCTCGAATGATATCACTGTTTGATCCCCTCGCTGCACGTTCAAAAGAATCCACCATTTCATTTACTCTATGCTCCAACGACTCGAAAGACTGTTGTTGACCGTTTTCTATCCCTTGAGAAGCAGTAACAAGATCGGCTAATTGATTAACTATATCACCGATCGGTAGTTGAATTTCTCCGATCGGATATTGAAGCACAGTCGGAATTGAAACGGGATTAGTAACAACATCGGTCGGTTGAATGCCCGAATCAATTGAACCCCTAACATTTAGACCTACATCAAGGTACAATGTGAAAGAGGAGAAAGTTAGATTACAAGAAACCACTCAATCATACCCTAAGAGCCTACCTATTCCGGAGGATGTTAAGAGTAAATAATGAATAGAATNCCTTTATTTTGTTCTCCAATCCCAAAAGTTGGTGTCCTTTACCGGCAGAGAATTGGGAAAAACCATCCTTGACCAAAAAATAGTAGTAAAACAATTCAATCGACCACGGTATGCCCGAATGGTGGCAAAAGACGACGAACGTCAAGATTGCAGAGATCGAGTTTGGCACAACTTGAGCAAGGATTACTTTGTATTGATTAAAAACACCGTTAGCTCAGTACAAAGTGGGAGCCTCAGTCTCGGCAGAATGCCAAATCATCTCCAAACCTGCTTGTTACCCAATTAGAACCCCTAAAAGCTCGAAGCTTCACAGTATCGTCGAATACGCACTCCATTAACTTCAGCATGTCATCTTCAGTTAGGAAAGAGGAATCAACCACCGAGAAAGTGCCAAAAACCTTTAGAGAGTACTTACGAGCCATGAGGAAAAAGGAAAAATGGGAAAGGGTTAGCTAAATTTTGAAAAATCTCAAGCAATGGTGCCCTTTAACTTATTTATAATAAGAGTGCAGAAGGAGGAATGCCTGAAGGGTCATCATTTCATTAAAAAAGAAAACCGTTACATGGAACTATTCGAAAAGAAAATATTTGACAAAAGAGTTTTCGACCACTTGAGCCAAGACATGCCCTCGGCTAAGCAGCCACTTAAACAATAGTTCTCCACCTAACTTAAATAATTCCCCCGATCAATCTCTTGTTGTGTTTGACCAACCTACAGCTCTATCCAAAAAGCCACCACCTCTTCACGAAGAGAGTGCATTCCTTCTTCAATCCTCTTGACCCGAGCGTGCAAATCTCGAATGATATCACTGTTTGATCCCCTCGATGCACGTTCAAAAGAATCCACCATTTCATTTACTTTATGCTCCAATGACTAGAAAGACTGTTGTTGACCGTTTTCTATCCCTTGGGAAGCAGTAAAAAGATCGGCTAATTGATTAAATATATCACTGATCGATCGTTGAATTTCTCCGATCGAATATTGAAGCGCTGTCGGAATTGAAACGGGATTACGGTTGGTTGAATGCCCGAATCGATTGAACCCCTAACATTTAGACCTACATCAAGGTACAATGTGAAAGAGGAGAAAGTTAGATTAAAAGAAACCACTCAATCATACCCTAAGAGCCCACCTAATTCGGAGGAAGCTAAATGTAAATAATGAATAGAAGCGTTCTTTTGAATTTTGGGTGGGGCAACATCATAAATTACCACTGTGCCAAGTTGCTCCAAAACACAAGCTACCTCCTAGCTTATCGGATCAACCTGTGGAAACACTTCCTCAATGATCGGAGCAGAATCCACGGGAGGAGTTGGAAGCCCTTGACCTTTCTCCACTCTAGATACTTTTTTCTGACTGNAAAACACGAGCTACCTCCTAGCTTATCGGATCAACCTGTGGAAACACTTCCTCAATGATCGGAGCAGAATCCGCGGGAGGAGTTGGAAGCCCTTGACCTTTCTCCACTCTAGATACTTTTTCTAATTAATCGGCTTCGGGGCAAGCGGAAGATACAACTTGATCGTTCAAATCGATTGCATGTTCCTTGCATTGTTTCTTCCTAACAACCACCATCTTCTCAGTTTTTTTTTTGCTCACAGGAAGAGGAAGAGGCTGACGTAGGAGCTGGAATTCTTCGAGCGCCATTAGCAGCGCATTGTCATCAAAATGATCCAGAGCACTCGCGTCAAACATGATGACATTTGAAACCCAATATCAGAGTGAGGTAAGACACAACTGACCCTATTTATAGAGATTTTATGGACACAAAAAAACTTGAAAGTAATCAACATGCTTTGATGAAATTTAATTAATTATTTTCTTGTCCTTATTGTAGTTAACAAGTGCAAGAAAATCGGAGAATTAATATGTATTCAAGAAATGTGTCAACATGAATCTTAAAGGGATCAAGGCGTTCGAAGGAACACCACTATTATCAATCGAAAGTCCACACAGAGGATCATCAAGCGGTCGGCCAACTCAGCATATTCATCCAAATGATCGATAATCCAATCGAACATAAATGGTCAATGGAATCGGCCGAGCAACAACATCAGCCAACCGACAAAATTGGTTCGACTTAGTCAACCGATAGTTAGAACAAAAAAAATCTTGTCTTACTATGCATTATATCCACTGGTCAAAACTGCTCATGAAAGTTACATCCATTCAGTTATTTCTATTAGAGAATAAGTTATACTAACCATTCGAGAATAGGAAAAAGACAAGAAATAGTCTCTAACATATGAGTTGAGAATAATCATGTAATTGTAAACCTAAGCCACCTATGATTATAAAGGAGGCTATTTAATGAATAAGAGATTACACACTCGTTTCTTTGAAATTAATATTGTTGTGTTTTCTCACTTTTCTTTTGGACTCTATCTCTCGAAGAGTTTCTACTCTAAGACAGTTTGGGATTTAACATTATGATAAGTTGTTTTAGTAATTAATATACTATTCCAAAAAAGTATTCTTAAGAAATTATGGATATAACATTATCATTTCATCAAATTTCAGTTGAATAATGGCTATCCTTGGGAATGTAAGGGCTGCTTGAGAGCAAACGATGGGCCACTGGTAGACAACATTGAATGTATCTCAATTTGATGTTATGAATATACCACATCCTATGCAATGATTTCGCAAGTGCAAAAGTTGTGATGGATCAAAGTTTTAATGATGGAATTTATGTGAACAATTTGAAAACGTTCACACAGCTTGATTGAATGTATCAAAAGCAAAATATTACTCAAAAAAGATGAAGTTTCAAAGGGATTGTGGTCTCAAAAAGTTTGGATCTTCATGAATGAAATATGTAGAAAAAGGCACCTTGCTAATGCAAAAAGAGACCTTAGACACTCACAGTGGGCAAACCCAATTTCTACTAGCAACAAAAACTTTGTTGCCACCAAATCAAGATTCATTCCGCATGTGTGGCTTATGGTTTCATAAGAGGGAGAAGTAGCAAGGTCAAACTAGGCAAATCAACTCACTTCAAACCAATAAATTTGGTTGGTTTAAGGCCATTTGAGCCCATCTCGATTGGTTTGAGCAACGACAATTTCTATATGACACAGTGAATCTAGTTTATGGGTTGTCTCATTATTCTGAGTTTGTCCAGTCTCAAAATTCATACACACCAAACCAAATTGGGCACTAGTTTATTCTTTTAAATTTCCTCATAAAGTAATCCATGTCAAAAATTTTGCTTAATCAGATAAGGAATTTACCAACCAACATTTGCTTCTTATTTTTCAGCAGTTTTGCCAATAAGTATAGGAGTATCTTTGCATTGCAGGCAGGAATTTTTTACTCGAGGACAAAAAAAGTTATGGTTCGAGTGAACACTTCATCAATAGTAGCCACACCTTAGACATTAACAAGTACATCCCTTAGAGATTAAAGACTTAGTCATTTTTTAACTAAATTGCAAAAATTAATTGTTCATTAGATTTGCTCGGATTTTATATTTTTAAATAATCAAGGCCCAAAATTAAACCTTGAGTCGAGCAATAATGAACAACAATCCGAACATGCTAAATTGAGCCAAAATTAGGTTAACAAGATCATAAATTATCTTAGACCTAGAATTGGGTTAAACAATAGGCTCGCCACCCAGGCAACATATTAAGAGCAAATATCACCTCGCGCTCCTAGGATGGCATCATTAATGAGGCAACACTTGATAGGTGTCTTATCTTAAAGCATGGGATCTAATACCTCATGATGATAACATGAAAATAAAATAATGTAAGAAAAGCATCAAGTGTTGGACAAACAAGCAAGTGCCCTAGGAAACAATTGATCAACTTTACGCATAATTACCAAAGTTCAAGAGAAGTAGTTAATGAATATGAGAGGATAATTTCAACATAAAGAAGGAAGAGATGAAGAAATTTCAATCTAGAAATTTAGAAGAGAGCATGGATGATGAAAAATGTGGAGTTGATAATAATGAATATGGATCTCTAATAAAATCGAAACACAAAAATCAATCAAATAATTTGATTCAAATTTATTTTACTTCCTTTCCATGCTTGAAATTTTGGCTCAAACTGGTTGAATGTCGATCAAGTTAACTCAAAATGAGAATACATGGAATTGTATATAATATGTGTATTCATACAGTTTAAGTAAAAATTAAATTCAAATTTAGATAAACTCTGGTTATTTCAACTAAGTTAGCTTGTTGAGTAGAGCTGGAATAAAAAAATTATTTTTAAATCAGCCAAAAATCATTTGAACTTCACACATTATTAGCCTTAGTGTGAGGATTAGATTATCCCTAGGCTAACATGTCACAAGTAGAGATTGTTTAACTATGCTTGCTCAAAAAAATCAATTTAGCAAGAATATTGAACTTGGAATGTAATGAAACTTAATATCTCAATTATTTTTCAAAATAATTTAATAGGATGATTAGAATTTTATTCTTTTCCAAGGAATTTATGATAATTATAATAAATAAATAANTAACTCAAAATGAGAATACATGGAATTGTATATAATATGTATATTTATACAGTTTAAGTAAATATTAAATTCAAATTTAGATAAACTCTGGTTATTTCAACTAAGTCAGCTTGTTGAGTGGAGCTGGAATAAAAAATTTATTTTTAAATCAGCCAAAATCATTTGAGCTTCACACATTATTAGCCTTAGTGTGAGGATTAGATTATCCCTAGGCTAACATGTCACAAGTAGGGATTGTTTAACTATGTTTGCTCAAAAAAATCAATTTAGCAAGATTATTGAACTTGGAATGTAATGAAACTTAATATCTCAATTATTTTTCAAAATAATTTAATAGGATGATTAGTATTTTATTCTTTTCCAAGGAATTTATGATAATTATAACAAATAAATAACCAATATAATTATTTTTTTATGAGTTCTCCTTTTAACTTAGGTAAATGTCATTGCCGGTGCCTAGCGCTTGGAGTATTTGGCATTCATATTGCTTCAAAGTATAAGGAAAATTTTTAACATTAATTTTTCCACTCTAAGGATTGTGTGTGCATATTTCTAGAGCTAAAATTGCATGAAGTTCTCATGTTTGACTGACCGTAGAAATCCATTCTAATATATAAAAAAATTTAAAAGAACATGGCTAATAGTTTCAGAAAAAAGTTCGATAAGCTTTAAGCTAAGTTAAAAAAAATATAAAACCAACACAATTTAAAAAAAAATCAACTTTCAAACTAGCCCGTGATATTAATCCAATACCCGATAAGCAATAATTGCCTCACCAAACTACTAAATTAAGGAATATAAAATGGAGGACCATACCACGATAACTACTCAAAAATTTCTTCAAATCCAGAGATTGTGAAAAGGCTCCTGTCATTATCAGTAGCAAGACTAAACATCTGATTGCCATTATGAACATGGAGTAAAGAGAATCACATCACGCCAATTGGGCCTGAAATAAAAATAACAGTGAAATGATAGAATAGCTTGAGTAGATAAATTTCTATAAATTCAATCAATATGATTTTTTTTAATAATAATTATTCATCAAAAATAAAAATTAGAGCATCTAGATCCAATAGCATTTATTAACCTATCCAACAAAATATAAAAAAACTGAAATAATGCAATAACTCATCTAAGGATAAATGACTATCAAATCAATTAAATAACTTATAAGCTTAGGAGTACTAGGATTAAATAACTTATAAACCCTTGTGAGGCGTGTATTTCTCTAGTCGTCCTCCCTCTTCCTATGTTTTTTTTTATTAAATCATGTAAATATGTCAAACACCTAGATTTATTAAATCTAAGATTTAAGGGCAAACGGTAGGAAAATCAAATTTACTAAATCTGGGATTAAATGTTATCATTCTGGCCATTTGGCATAATTTAAGTTAAATCCAACTTTAGGGATTATTTGGTAGACTACCACCATATCTTTGGATCCATCTTCCACCTATCACTAAAGACCCTTGATCACCAAATTCATCTAAATATCCAAAGAACGTAGCTAACTCCACATTTATCTGTCATCTCTCCTCATCATTGGGAAAATAACACTTTAAACAAAACTTTCTTATATTTGAAATTTCCAAATCTCTTTGAGGGGAAAAAATTTGAGGATTCTCCTCAAGTCATTTCTTGAATATCTTCTAAGAATGTAAGAAAATAAAAAAATAAAAAATAGAATTAGGTGATTAAAAATTTATGAATAAAAGCAACGAGAAAGCGGTAATATAAAATTTATCTTGAATTTAAATAATGAGTTTAGCAATGCAAATGTATTGCTTTTGCTCCACCTATCTTCCAGAATTTTACGAACAATACTCTAGATACTTGAGTCTTCATCATTCTCTTCCTTTCATAATTAAATATTTCTTCTTTCACTTTTCATAACATTATATTTGACACCTCAAAAATCAAATACAACTGTGGCATATTTGTATCTATAGCTCAGCGCATGTGATAAATAAGATCAATAATATTTTGAATATATTCAATTTTATCCCGCCATAAATCATAAGTATTTTCTCATTCACATATCTTATCTTTCCCACATCATCCTTGCAATAACATGATCTTCTTTCACTAATACCACCATTAGTTGAAGTGTATTTTTAATTTGTTTGAATCTCTTAACATCACAATAAGCAAAGAAAATCTAGTTTCAGCAACAATAATCATATTCAAATCGGAGAAATCATTGAATATAGAAAACCAAATGGAATAATTCATTATAATTTTTTTATCAAAATAGCATCTCGAACAATCATTGTGATCCAATGACATTCATTGTCTGTGATCTCATTTGCTTCAATATTTTTTGTTGCACCTATTAGTTAAGGCGATTAAAGAAATGAACAATGCAAAGTGTCCAAAAAATACATGGATAAATTTGCTCAACAAGCAGATCAACCGCCCTACAAACTGGAGCATTATCAGTAATTACTTAAACAATATTTGAAGGACTAAACATTACCATCACATCTTTAATAAAATTGGAAATGAAGAATTTATCTTTATATCATCCCTATTAATTTACAGCTTTAATAAACAATGGAGAACTTTTTGATACTATCATAAAATAGATAAATGACCTTCCTTATGGATCAGCCTAGTTATCACATATTAAATTAACTCCTTTATATTTCCATTTATCTTTTGTTGATTCAAATAATTTCACAATATTAAATGTCTCTCTCTACAATAACTTTGATTGGGTGGAATATAACCTGCAACTTTATTATTTCATGCAAAAGTAAAATTATTCTTATATGTAGATTTCTTGCAAGGTTAAAAGGATTTTGAGCGAAACCTTGAGAGGGAGGGACATTTCGAGCAAGAGAGGGAATGGGAGATGGTTTTGTGGCNATTAAATGTCTCTCTCTACAATAACTTTGATTGGGTGGAATATAACCTGCAAGTTTATTATTTCATGCAAAATTAAAATTATTCTTATATGTAGATTTCTTGCAAGGTTAAAAGGATTTTGAGCGAAACCTTGAGAGGGAGGGACATCAACAAGGGTTTCGAGCAAGAGAGGGAATGGGAGATGGTTTTGTGGTTTCAATTTAATTTTACCTAAGTTTTTTAATTATTTAATAACTAATTATCAATTAATATGTTATCAAATTAATCATAATTATATAAAGTTATATATTTATTTAATCATTAATTAGCAAAATAAATTATATATTAAATTTAATCATTTTAATAGATTTTAATAATTATTAATTAATTTAACAAATAACTAATTAGTTATTAATTAATGGATGTACAACTATTACTTAGCATAATTAGTTTAATAAATTATTATTAATAAATAATTAATTTAATAAATATTTAAATATTGATTAGTATAATTATACATAAAAAAAATTAATTAAACATAATTATATAAAATAATCATATTGACGTTTGGAAATCATATAATAGTTTATGAGACATGCTTATGAAATGTAGGATTTATGTTTTTGAAAGACATACTTTTAAGACTTCTAACCACCAAAATCCTACTAAAGTTGTCAAGCAGTTTCTCTAGATTTATCATAATTTATTTACTAACATACCAAATAGTTTTCCAGATTTAAGCCCCTCAAGATTTGATAAATTTGAAATTACAGGACTTACTAAATCTTATCTAAACTAAATCTTACCTGGAACCAAACAAACCCTTAAAGTCGTTGCTAAACAGCCCCTAAGGAGAAGAACATAAAAAAGGGCCTTTGCCACAACTAATGCTTAATAAAATGTCTTCTCTATCTTCAAAACAAAATAAGAGCAAGCATTCGAAAACAACATAAGAAACAAAAAATAATGAATATCATATATATCCCTCAACAGTCGCCCCTTTTTTGGCCCAAAAAGTCGCAAAATTCCAATCTCAGAGAGAAATTGAATACAAAAACAAACTAGAATAAAAAATTGAAAAGAGAAGTGATATTGTTATGTTAAAGATGAGATTTTTGTTGACCAACTCAAAGGCAAGACCATCGTGTATTTTGGTGCACAAAACAAGAACTAAAACCATCACTGCTACTCCGAGTACTTGTGGCACACGAGTAACGATATTGTCACAAGTTAGATCAATCTCACTCAGGGGTGGAACCTTCTTACGAGGGGGAAGAGAGGAGTGATGGGTGACTGATTTGTGTAGTGCAGCTGATTGGGAAAGAATAAAGGCTTGCAACTTGTACTGCGGCTTCTATTTGTGAGACGAATGATTAAGGGTCTTAGGAGGTGAGATTATAAGGTTATATTAAAATAATTTTTATGTGTTGGACTAGTGGGGGTAACAAACGCAACCTATTATTCTTGAAGATAAGACTCTACTTAAAATAATGCACAAAAAAAAACTCTGCAAATGAAACCTATTAGCTAAAATATAAACAATAAAGTATAAATAAAATAAAAAACAGGCATGATTATTATATTTTAACAATTATAAATATCGCACAAAAATAGTCTATAACTTAAAAAGACAATATTACCAAACACGCAAATAGTTTAATGTTGCATATTATATAACAGAGTTAAAAAATAGATAAATAATAATCAATACATTCAAATGCTAAAACCTTACTTGCATCCATACCATATTTATACATCTAGATATGATTTATTATCATTTGCTTAAAACATTTTATATTTATATATCTATAGATCTATCAAGACACAAAACAAAATGAAGATTTTCAACCAAGAAGAATTCAATGACGGTCAAAGTGTTTCATTCTGTGGACCTATCACCAATCTATTAATAAAATGTATTAATTATATTTATATCCATCATGCATGTAAGAATCAATTCCATGAGTTCTAAAGAATGATCATAGTATATAACAAAGGTTCAATTATCCATATGCTTAAAGTTAGCTACATATCAAATGAGTCTCTGATTTTTATGAGCAAGATTTTTTTTTTTAATTTGTATGAGCAAGAATTATTTCACATTAAATAATGCAGTGCACATAAATATCATAAGAAATTGACATGATAAAGCTAATTAAAGGTCTCATCATATCAATATGAACATGTAAAACAAAAAAAAATGATAATACATATTACACAATATAAGTTAGCAAATAATGAGCCTAAAATAAGTGTTCAAAAAGGAACCCTAAACAGAGAAGGGCATATTTATCCCTTAACAAGTAAATAGTTACATAAAATATGTTGAACAAAATCTTATGAATTGCTCATAACTCCCTATATTCCATGTCATGAACATAATTTACTGCACCCTTATATTGAAATATTCAAATCAGGCATACTCTTAAGTCATTACGTATCAAAAACTAAATGATGATAGTTTAGAGGTATTGAGAATACAGCATGAGCTTAAGAAATATTAAAGGAAGCTGGAGTTGTCATATGCAATTTCTAGAGAGGAAATACAAAAAGTAGAAGATAATTAAATATGGAAGAAGGTTTAAGATATTACATTGATTCATATAAGAACGACTTCAAGCCAATTATATTGGTTTTCCCATGATACAATCTCATCAATGAATGAAATTGGGATTGAAAAGTTCCCTCTCTTCTAAGTAGCTTTACAAACTTGGGGAATCAATTAATGACATGTGACCACTTACAAAAATAATTCAAGAAAGTGATAGCAGCGCTAAAATGAAATAAAACCTGATATCCCCTATGGATACTTCCTATTCACAGGGAAATCTTCCCGTCATATGGGTTGCCTCTAGTGTTCATGTTGTGGATGTCTATAGCAGCGCAACACCTCTATTTTTGTTTGCAATTCTCATAGTCGTATCAATTCCATCCTATAGTTTTGAAAGTGATCTTGCCCTCAACATCAAAATTAGGATATGCAGAGTAAAGTTCTTCATTAATCCATGTAAAAATTTCTAAAGGTAGGTCATTCCATTGCATGAAAAATAGTCATTGCAAATGACTTGCCATGACTGGATGGATTGAAAATGGAAAACTCGGTGATTAAGACAAAAGCATCATGCAATAGCAAATTGCAATGAAATTTGGTGATCCTCATGTGAGGTTTAAGTAATGAGACGTGAAAAAAAGATGCATATAAGGGGAGGATGGACGATATAACTTATAAACCATCAAGCCAATTTGTTCTAAGATTGGGAATGGTCCAAAGTACTGCTTATTTATCTTATAAGTTTTGTTTTGTGTGTAAGAGGAGTCTGTATGGTTGTAATTTAACAAGAACCGAAGTGCCATTCAGCTCTAAATCACAATGGTGCTTGTCAGTGTAGGATTCATGCTTTCATGGGAATGACAAAGATGATCATGGACAATGACTTAATCACATTGTTTGATCCAGCCATCAACTGTCCAGATGCGACGNATCAATTAATGACATGTGACCACTTACAAAAATAATTCAAGAAAGTGATAGCAGCGCTAAAATGAAATAAAACCTGATATCCCCTATGGATACTTCCTATTCACAGGGAAATCTTCCCGTCATATGGGTTGCCTCTAGTGTTCATGTTGTGGATGTCTATAGCAGCGCAACACCTCTATTTTTGTTTGCAATTCTCATAGTCGTATCAATTCCATCCTATAGTTTTGAAAGTGATCTTGCCCTCAACATCAAAATTAGGATATGCAGAGTGAAGTTCTTCATTAATCCATGTAAAAATTTCTAAAGGTAGGTCATTCCATTGCATGAAAAATAGTCATTGCAAATGACTTGCCATGACTGGATGGATTGAAAATGGAAAACTCGGTGATTAAGACAAAAGCATCATGCAATAGCAAATTGCAATGAAATTTGGTGATCCTCATGTGAGGTTTAAGTAATGAGACGTGAAAAAAAGATGCATATAAGGGGAGGATGGACNTCCCTTGGAGAGTTATAGAAAAGAAATGTGTTAATATGACTTATATTCAAGTCATTAAAGATATGTATACTAGAGTTGATACTTGTGTTCTAACAAAAGAATAATTGACCAAGTATTTTCCTATTTCTGTTGGATTACATCAGAGATCGACTTTAAGCTAATATCTTTTTGTTTTAGTTATAGATGCTCTTACTGGACGTTTACAGAAGAATATACCTTGGTGCATGTTTTTCACTGATGATATCCTTCTTGTGAATAAGACTAGAGAAAGAGTTCAAGAAAAACAAGAATTATGAAGGTCTACATTGGAGCCTAAAGGACTTCATTTGAGTAGATCTACAACTGAAAACATATTATGCAATTTTAGTGTGATTGGCTCTAGTGACAAAGTTATAACTATAGGTGAACAAATCACTAAAAGGTGCGGACGTTAGATATCTCTGGTCTATTGTTCAAAGTGATGGTGATACAGAAGGGGATGCTTTATGGCTCAGAATGTTGGCCTTTAAAAGAGAAGATGCTTAGGTGGAGGCTTAACACTTAGAGACAAAATGAGAAACGAATCTGAAAGGTTTAATGTAGCTCCAGTGGCAAACAAGATCAGAGAAAGTCACCTTCGATTGTTTGGTTACATTAAACGCCAAGTATCTGATGATCTAGTTAGAAGAGTAGATGTTTTAGATTTGACTTATATTAAGAAATGCAGAGGTATACCTAAAACAAACTTGGGCATATTGTATAAAAAATGATCTTAATATGACACTCAATAGGACACGATTGAGAAGGATTCATGCAGCCGACCCCGCTTAGTGGGATAAAGGCTTGTGTGTGTGTGTGTGTGCTTGTGTGTGTGTGCTTTAAATGAGTTACTTGGATCAAGTTTTAGTCTATTTTTAATGGCACTTTTCCCATCTAAATTTTTAATTTTTAAGCTATTTTTACTCAAATTTTAGAAATTCATTAAACTAAATAAATTTGTTTTATCAATGTAGGGAAATTATATTTTTATGAGTTTCATGTGCAAGATGAGAAAAAAAAGCAATCACAATCGTCTTAGTTGCATTCATTACACAAAACATATGTAAGTTGAAGCATATGTGAAACCAGTCCTAATGCGTAGGGCTCTAGACCCAATATCTAGGTGTCCAATCCTTGTTTAGGCTCCAGTTTAATAAAATTTAAAAGTCTCGTCTACCATAAGATCATGGTTGGGCAAAAACTAAAATTTAAGTTTTTTTTGGTGCCACATATTACAAACTTTGGCGAGAAATTTGTAAGCTTTGGGGAGAATGTGGACTCTCCATAATATTTGTTGAGGAGACGATAAGAAATAAAAATTTTTATCATTGTAGTATGGGGAAGAATCCAAATATAAAAGCTCTCCTCAGTGAAATATGAGGAGGGATCTAGAAACTAAATTACCTCATGGTCGGTGTGGAGAATCTAGATATAAAGACTCTCATTAATGTATACGGAGGAAATTTTAGAGATAAAAGCTCTTCTCAATATAATATAAGCAGAAGTCCAAAAATAATGATCGCCTTTAATGTAGTATAAGAAAACATCAAAAAAAAAGTTTCTCCNGTATACGGAGGAAATTTTAGAGATAAAAGCTCTTCTCAATATAATATAAGCAGAAGTCCAAAAATAATGATCACCTTTAATGTAGTATAAGAAAACATCAAAAAAAAAGTTTCTCATCAATAAAGTGTAAACAAAATCTATAGATAAAAATTATCCTCAATGTAGTGTGAGAAGTCTAAAAAAATTTCTCCTTAAGTGTATTACGTGGAGAATTTAAATGTAAAAACTCTTCTCAATGTAGTGTGCAGAGAAGTTTAAAGATAATGATTCTCTTCAATATAGTATGAGGAGAATCCAATGATAAACACACTCCTCATTATAGTTTGAGAAAAAGTCCAAGAGAATATTCTTCTCAATCTGGTGTGAAGAGAAATTCGATAATGTTGACTCTTCTCAATAAAGTTTGAAGAAAAATTCAAAAGATGTTGACTCTCCTTAATGTAGTGTGAAGAAAAATTCAAAGAAAACTCCACAATTTATTTAGAGAAAAAATCCATAAGAAGATTCTAATTAATGTGGTGTGAGGAAAATATAAAGATTGCAAATTTATTTAATATAATGGGAGGAGAGGTTCAAAGATGAGAAATTCCCTCAATATAGTGTGACGAGACGTCGGAATAAAAATTCTCTTCAATTTAATGTGAGGGGCCATCCAGAAACGAAGATAAAAATTCTTTTAGCATGGTGTGAAGAGACATTCAAAGAAGGGAAAAGGCCAAGGAAAGCTCCTCAATATGGTGAGGTTCATAAAGATAAAATGAATATACTTACAACATGATCTTATGGGATCAAGCAAGTTCAAACATTTGTACAAGATAGTGGAGATGTCAAAAATAAAACATACAACTTGATCGCATGTGTTCAATAAATCTCAATCTATCTTCTCAATATCGCAAAAATGATAAAAGCTTAGACTTGAATCATGCCAAAGGTAAGAATGATAGCTAATCACATATGATGTTTGCAAATGAAAAATTCGATCAAATATAAATAAATGAGAAATGTAGACACCTTAAATTTTAGATGGAACTAGCTTGACAGTGGAATATGTGCCTAAGTCATCCCTCCTATAATAAATCCAAAACTATATGCAAACTCATTATATATCATGATATGATATAAACATCAGCAAGTCAAGTGACTAACATGTCATGTATATATCCAACAAGATGAGCCCATACGCTCCATCACTAATTTTACTATACTTATAAACTATGTTTTTATTTCATATATGTTTAACCTATAAGAGAGCGATGTGTGATCTAAGGTACTAATTGCAAATCCAAGTAATATTAGTCACAAAAATTAACATAGTAATCAACATTAAGCAACAAACCTATCATATGAGTATAAATTCTAATCATTTTTACTTCTATGTTTCACTGTCGTAGGATTACTTACAAAACAACTGTCAACATAATATAACAAAAGTATAGGTCTAATCAAGTTAAGACTAGAGTCTCACATATACAGACCTACATTATTATAATCATCATGCAATACTACACAATAAATTGAGTTTTATAATATGTAAAAGAGTACCTTGCCATCTAACCAAAAATATACAGATATATATATAATCAAATTTAGGGAATAATATCAAGTAAATAGAGCTTATTAATTGCCTTAGATGCATATATGTATTATATGGAGATATGACAATGACATGCATTTGAAAACTGCAATTTTATTTTATTACAATATTTCTTATTAAATCAACATTTGATGCATCGTCTTTTTGTGATCGCAAGAAGAAAANTAGATGCATATATGTATTATATGGAGATATGACAATGACATGCATTTGAAAACTGCAATTTTATTTTATTACTATATTTCTTATTAAATCAACATTTGATGCATCGTCTTTTTGTGATCGCAAGAAGAAAGATGATAAATTCAATTTTAATTATATGTAATTATTTCAATATTTCACATCACTGAAATCAAACTTTAAAATTGATTTGGACTATTCAATATTAAATGTATAATTCTTATTTCTTATTCATTATATGTTTTTTTATAGCACTATCATTGCCAAGTACAAGCCCCGAATGTGAAAAATGGAGAGTTGCGTTAAATAGTTGACAGCCAGCATAAAATTTGTCGAAAAATTATGACATGAATTCATTTGATCATTGTGTAAATATTAGGGCGCCCGCTGGAAGCGACACACTGTATGACCTAAATACAGTGAAAAAGTGTGCAAGCATCACTACAACGACGTCCGGGTGTAGTGTCAAATAAGCAAGTTTCCACATTACGGACAGAAACGGGTAAAGAAGTTAGTCCATGAAACTAATATTAGGATAGGATCTTGGAATATAGGCACTCTCACTGGTAAATTAATGAAATTAGTTGATATCATGATTCATAGAAAGATAAATATTTTATGTAATGAAGAAACTAAATGTGTTGGAGAAGAGGCTAAGGAGATTGATAACTTAGGTTTTAAAGTTTGGTATTCAGGTAAGAGTCACATTAGAAATGGTGTATGTGTAATTATAGACAAGAGTTTAAAAGATAACGATGTAAAATTAATAGAATTATGGCCCTTAAGATTATTGTTAATATTAAGATTTTTAATATTATAAGTGTTTATGCTCCTCAAGTAATCTTAGACAAAGGTTCTAAAGATAAATTCTGAAATGACTTAGAAAATTTAATACGATTTATACCTCTTGAAGAAAGAATTTTTATTGGAGGTGATTTAAATGGATATGTTGATAGAAAGGTGAAAGATTTTAGAAATATTCATGATAGCTACGGTTTTGGAGTGATTAATGAAGAAGGTAGAGTCATATCAGATTTTGCTTTAGCGTATGATTTTGTTATTGCTAATACTTTACTCAAGCAAAGAGATAAGCATATTATTATTTATAAGAATTGATATAATAAAACACAAATTAATTATTTTCTTATGACAAAAAGAGATCGTCGAGAATGTAAAAATTGTAAGGTCATTCCAAGTGAAGGTTTAAGTACTCAACATCGATTATTTGTTCTATATTTCAAGATGAAAAGTTGTAAAATAAAGAATAATAGGGATCATCGTCGTTGAATTAGATTTAAGTACCTAAAAGACGTAAATAAAAATATTTTTATGAGTAAAAGTTAAGATTTTGAAATTTGAGATGTTCATGAATAAGCAAATTATATGTGGGATAAAGTAATAAATACTATTAAACAAGTGACAAAAGATGTAGTTGGAGAATCAAAGAAAAAAGTTTCTGTAAAATAAAACAATTGGTAGTAGTATAATAATGTAAAAGAATAGATAAAATATAAGTTATGTTATAAATATTGGTTTAAATGTAAGAGTTTAGAGAGCTGAGAAAAATATCAAACGACCCGTAAGGATTCTAAGAGAACAATCTGCGACATTAAAAATTTTGTTTTGAGTGATCTTTATAATATACTAGATAAGAAGGAGAGTTAAAAATATATATATAAACTAACCAAACAAAGAGAAAAGAAAATTATAAATTGAACTACACTAATGCGTATTAAAGATGAAAAGTAAAAATTATTTTTCTTAGAAGAAATTATTCAATACAGATGGGTGAGTTATTTTGATAAAATTTTTAATTAATTTTCTAAAAATACGATCGACCTTAGTGATCTTAATATTGTCAATAACAATAAAATATTTTATTTTTATCTTCGCATTAGTAAAAAAGAAATTGATGAGGCTTTAAAGAAAATAAAGGGTGGAAAGCCTGTAGGAAGAGTGGAAAGCCTGTAGGACCTGATGATATCTCAGTTGAAGTATAGAAATATATAGGAGATTTGGAAGTTTCTTGGCTTGTTAAACTCTTTAATATTATTTTAAACACTAAAAAAATATCAGAGGAGTGGAGGAAGAGGATTTTGGTCCCCTTTTTTAAAAATAAAGAGGATTTGCNAGCCTGTAGGACCTGATGATATCTCAGTTGAAGTATAGAAATATATAGGAGATTTGGAAGTTTCTTGGCTTGCTAAACTCTTTAATATTATTTTAAACACTAAAAAAATGTCAGAGGAGTGGAGGAAGAGGATTTTGGTCCCCTTTTTTAAAAATAAAGAGGATTTGCAAGGGTGTGCAAATTAATGAGGAATTAAGTTGATGTGTCATACTTTAAAATCATGGGAGAGGGTAATTGAGCATAGGTTAAGACGTATTACAAAGATTTCTCATAATTAATTTGGATTTATCCCGGGCAGATC